>JAXGGA010001023.1:0-173203 GCA_038373865.1 Uloborus plumipes
CCCAATGAATCCATTTAGCTTCTGAGTTTGCACGCATAGGATCAATATCTAACCTCTCTGGTTTAAGGAGCTGCTCCATATTTCAAGTAGAGATTATTCACATTCAAGATAGTATATAGTTATTAAAATTGAACTAATTAATTACTTAGTGATAAAACAAGAACTTAGCTTTTAATAACTATAAACTGCAACTACATCTTTCAACGATCGTAGTTTGAATAATAATTTAAATGAAAGTTTAGAGAGTTGCCAATTAGAAATATTAAAACAATTATTGCCAAATTACACAATGATAAAAATCACACAGAGGTTTCTTGATTGTTCCTACATGCATATGTAATTTCACTTTTCACTAATTAAAATTTTCAACTTTTCTAGTTGAATTTTGTACAAAGTCATACACCGTGGAATTGCCCACTTACGTTACGTGCTTTCACCTTACGCGAAAGTAAGGGACAAATTAAAATGTGTTATTGCAACAAACTATTTTCGCATAACTAACGCGTTGTAAATGTTAAAGGATAGAATATTGCAACAATTAATTTTTAACGAAATGAAATCAATGGAACATAAAGGAGTAAAAATGAACTTACGTGGTACGACATATAAAACCTGACTTCGGATTCGTCGAACTAAATTAGGAAGGCCCTTCGATATCATCCCAGCAAATATGTTCTGCTCATACGGAGAGAGGCGGTACTGGATGACGCCTCGAATCTTGGCCAATTCACCCCACTTTTTACCCATCTTTTAAGTTCTGAAAAGTATAAAACATAATTAGTACAAGGGTCAACCTATTCGACCGACATTTAACCAGCGATTATACAATGACCATAAGTAGCTTCATGCAACAGATATAAAGAAAAGAAAGAACAAAATGAAATGAACAACAGCAAAACGTTACTTTTAAATCTTCAGTTTTCTTAAAAAAGTACTTTAAAGGGCAAGGACACCTTGAAGAGATTTTCTTCCGTATTGTTTACTTCGTACTTCGGCAAGGATACTGTTGTTGCCAATCACAAGTCTTGAAATTGAATAAATTGGATTTTCTGCGTCAAGCGTGGTTTCATTGTAAAATATGATCGGAAAAACACAAAAATGCAGGCATTTACAGTCTTGACAATTAGAGCATTTATTGAAATCTGCAATTGACAAAGAATATCATTAAAAATTTTTTTTGCTAATGTCGAAGAAGGATCGTCGCTGCAACTCAACTTGTTTGTTTTCCTTCCATTCTATCGTCCAAGTTTACAACGCGCGGCTTGTTACTAATCTTATTTAATCGTAAGTTATAAAATGTTATTTTCCTTTATTTTACATTGTGTTTTTTATTTTGAAATGTAAGTTACTGGATTGACTAGTTATTTACAAAATATCCTATCTCATCCAAAGTTGGTATGTAAATGTAGACACTCCTGTTTGCTGCAAGTGCTCGATAATAATAGATTTCTTTCTTTAATTTTGTTGCAATTTTCTAGAGTTTACTCTTGGTAGTTGTCGCGAGTTAAATTTTGTGTTAGTAACATTCAGTCTCATATTAAACGAAATATATCCCTAATTTGCAGAACTAAAGAATGGCACCGCGTAAAGGTAAGGTGAAGGAAGAACAACCAGTCGTTGCTCTCGGTCCACAAGCTTTGGAGGGCGAAAATGTTTTCGGAGTTGCTCACATCTATGCCAGCTTTAACGACACATTTGTTCATGTAACAGATTTGTCCGGAAGGTGCGTAGAATTCATTTATTGTGCATAACTTTATCATTGTCCATAATTTTTTTTATACTGTGCAAAGTTGCTCGACATCTGTTTACCACATACAGTAATGTATTCGGGGGGAGGGGGGTTCCACAAATTATACCATTGAAATTTTTATGTTGGGGATTTGTGGCCTCCCCCAATGTATCAATCTTTTTCCACTCTAGATTGTGTGCAATTTGCTTTCAAGAAGCACAAACCGCTCATAAAAAACACGGGACTTTGTTAGAAATTTTTGAGTTTAAGGAAAAATATCAAATTTTTGAGTTTAATTGAAAAATATCAAATATTGATTTTTCTCATACAAAAGCTACCAAACATGAAAAAATTTGAAAAATCCGATTAATGTAGCAGATGCAATGAGATGGCAATTTTTGAATCGTTGGCATGCGATTTTTTAGCTTTCTTTTAAACAATACTGCATCGTAAACTTAAATTTAAAGTATATTATAATGCATATTTCAGTTATCCTCTCTAATTTTGCACAATTCCTAGTTAAATGCAAAGTATCAAAATTTTGCATCTTAAGTGAAACATGAGCTTTGTTGAAATCTGCCCCTCCTAGGGGGCAGTTTTCAACGGAAGGTGGGGTGCATTTCAACAGCAGAAGAGAACCTACAATTATCGTACAATTGGACAAAATAAGCTTTATTTACAAGCCTCAAAACATATAAATTAATATGGGCAATTCTCAAAAGGTGGGAGCAAACACAGACCTAAACTTTAAAGCTTAAACACCAAATAGCTTTTATTTTAATTCACTCAAATATTTTTGTGTAAAATTATAGTTCTATATAGAGACAGGAATTGACATAAATTATTTTTAAGTGTTCTTTACACAGCTTTAAAAAATATTTTTTCATGCTTGAAGGGGCTATTTTGGACATCCAAAACGTTAACTGAGCAAATGTACCATCAAAAAATATTTTTTTTTTTAATTATTTCCAAATGTTTCAAAGAAAATTAAAGGTATGCATCATAAATTGAATAATTTTCTAAATCATTTTCCTCTAACAAAAAAATCAAGGAAGCATAATTTATTTTTTAAACGATTTTAGAAAAAAGAGTTGTTGGAAGTTTGATGGATGTCCAAATGTTACGATTTGAATAATACTTATTTTTGAAAACTAAATACATTGTGTATGTGCTTTTAATGTATTTTCTGACCTTAAAATCAATTATTGACTGTTAAAAAGTGTTTCCATTTGTTTTTATACAGTATCTTGGACAGAAAATATTTTTTATTAAACATACTTTTCAGATGTCAAAATTGTGTTACGATCTTAATGCTGATAATTCTTCCTGTTTATTCATTATTACTTATGCCTACTGTCTTTTAATCTTAACAAAACAAGTTATCATGGTGTTAATTTCTAAAATTCATTGGTATTTAGCATTATTAATATGTTATATATTGAACATTAAGTTAAATAACAAAAGCAACGTATTCGACTTACAATGGTGACGATCAGGGGATCGAATCAAAACAAAGACAGCGCTAAAAATCGCCAAGCGATGCGCCAGCTGGCGTTAGCGCCAGCATACAGTGTACGATAAAGAAGAAAGGTTACCAGCTAGGAACTCCTGTTTGGCGATTTTATCAATTGCGCACGATTTTATTAATTGCGCACGCTAAATGAAAATGAAAACAAAATCTCCCTTCTTATTCTTTTGTGAGTGTTCTTTTTTTCTCCTCTTCAAAAAAAAAATATCAATGATGTCCAAATGAAAATACCTACTATATAACACAAGAGAAATATTCATCTCAAAACTGATATAAATTTTTGAATTTCAATTAGTTTTTTATTTAAAAAAATATATTAATTCTGGATTTCTTTGGAGTAAAAAAAAAATCGTCTGCGATTTTTTGTGAACATATATATATGTTGAAAATTTTAATTCTATCTTGACTTTGAGAGAAGTAAGTCTTTGGAATACCCTGCTTTTGATTTCAATTTACTCAAATTATTTTTATGGAATATTTGATGTATTTAAATGTCTTTTGGGGTTACTAATTATTTGTAATACTTGATTGGAAAACTATTTACTGCAAAATTAACAACATGCCCCCAAGAAGCCTTTTTATCTTTGATTAATTTCTTCAAAACCATTACAAAATTTTATTACCTGAAAAGCAGTGTAAAGAACCTTAATTAATCCTTCTTAATAATAAATTTTAATAAATATTTATAATAAATAATTAAGTTTCATTGGAAAAGTTCAAAACTGGATTAACAGTCATTAAAAATTGGAAAACTTACATTATGATGATGTTCAAAACCTGTGTCCTACTGAACAAGAATGTCCAAAACTTGTAACCTACTGAAAAAGGATGTCCAAAATCTGTAACCTACAGAATCTTGATTAAATTTGCTAATAATTCATCTTTACAAATACCAGCTGTCTTTTTATGGTTATATATTATGTTCTAGGTGCACATACTATGTAATAAAAACAAATTTGATGTCAAATGAGAAAATTTTTTTAATTGCTTAAAATTAACTTTTTTGTTCCCACCTTTTGAGAATCACCCATATACAGGTTAACATATCACGCTCTATTGTTGAATCTCCACAAAGAGAGGTCCAATTATGTAGCTACTTTTAAGTGAATTTACAAAACTTAAACTCCCAGGTGGTGTCCCGAATAAGTCATGGAATTTGCCCTCGGGAAAATAAATTTTTGGGGGGTTCTGTATTTCCTAAAGCATTTATTATCATGCACATAGTTATCATGCTTCCGCGCAGGGGTGATTGTGTCCGGTATTTTACCGGATTTCCGGTATTTTCATGATCAAATCTGGTATTTTCATGTTTGAAAATACTGGAAATAAAATAGTTTTAATTATGCTTTTGTCTTTCAACCTTCGGTATTTTTTTTATTTTTCGAAATTTTTGGTGATTTTTTGATAATTACTAATAATATTCATCAAACAAAAATGTTAAGATGCCATTCTATTTTTTTTTTTTTGACTAAAAACTATTTGAAGCTATTCGAATGTAAGAAATGTGTTTAGTTTTGTTTATCAAAGGCAATTTATTATTAAATGTGTATAATTATAATATGAGTTGTGCTTAAATAATAGGGGCCTTGGTTTTTTAAAAAAGGTACCCCCTCCCCACACACACACAGACACACTTTCTCTCCAAAACTGTCAGGTATTTTTTCATGAATTCACAATCACCCCTGCTTCCACGTTCCCCCGAAACAGCCTGTCCTACCTGACGAGCTCCTAGCTTAGCAACAACATCAGGAGCTTGAACGACTGTTGATACCCCAGTTTCATCCAAGTTGTAAATTTGTTCCGCTGTAAAAGAATACTTATCGGGAGCTCGCTCGAACTTGTCGAAGAATTCCGTCACATTTCCATTGTTAAATGCTCTCGCTAGGCTGGTGTTTTCTGGCTTTCGTAATGTGAGCTGCAGGTGACGCTTCACGAAACCCTTCACCCAGTCAATTCCAGAAGTTTTATTCTTGTCCCAGCTACTTGGAACTTTTAAATCCAAACATTTTGTATGGTCAAATGCTAGTTGGCGAATTTGTGTATATGTTAGACCAAAATTCAAAACTGAACATTTAATGATGTATCCAGAAAGAAGGTTTTCTTGCTCTACATCAGAAACTTGATTGCTGGTGTGCTTGGAACTGTAGCATTTTGTGTTTGTTTCACAAGTTCCAGTTTCATCAACTGTTTAATTGGAAGCCTTTTTTTTTTTTCCAATCTGTAAAATAATGTTGCAAGTCCATGCCAAATAAGCTTGTGGCTACTCTAAGAGAAGTGCCATTTCGAACCGCTTCCATTGCGTTCTATATATCTTTTAATCTGTGTTAAAGTTAGACTTTATTTCAATTCAAGAACAAAAATGTTCAGTAATGGTAAAACTTTTGTACTAAAAAGATTGTTATGTTTTTAATTGTTCGTAGATTGTATTATTTTAAACAATCATGAAACTGATTGGATTTGTATTTTAAGCTTATGAAAAAATAGTTACAAAATGCTTTATTGAATAAATTAATACATGTTTTGAGGATGCAGAATAGTATATCGCAAAAGTGGAGCATTTGAAGCATAAAAACCCTGATTAATGAGCTTACTACAAACTGTTTTGGTTTAGGCTTCATGTAGTTATAAACTTTAATTATTTTAACACTTTTAAATGTGACTTAGATATTAGTGCCAAAAGTTACAAGCCAATTTTCATAATTTCTTGAGTAAAAAATATGAAGAGGGCACCTTTCAACACTGTTGAAATGTGCCCCCTAAGCAGTGTTGAAACCTGCCCCTAGTGCAAACATTTTGGTTAAAATATAGTCAAAACAATCTTCAAAAAAGACTTGTGACTTATTGATACTATATTTAGAAGCAGAATTATGTAAACTAGTTGGTGAATAAATATCACTTACCTGATCAAGAGATTATTTCTTGATAAACTGTTTTGAAATCAAAACTTCCTTTTCACTTTTGGGGTGCTAGAACTTGCTTCACTGAATAATTCAACTGCTATAAAGAGAAATGGCTGAAAACTTAATGTCAACAGTTAAGCATACAAAAACCGAACTGCAAGACCTATTGACCAAACATTGTTGTGTATTTAGAGCTGTTGAAATGTACCCCCCTTCCCCTAAAATGCAAACAGGTTTGAGGGACGAAGAAAAGAAATAAGTAATTTTTTTTATTAATTAGCTCATTTGAACATGGCAAATTACTAAAAATCATTGATTGTTTCTTTTTTATTCTTTGTATTTTTATGAATCTGATTTCTAATTTTGTCCACTGATTTTAACTGTATTTTACCCTGTTTCTTTCTTCCTTTTTTTAAAAATTTATTATAATGTTTATCTTAAATCTTAATGTAAATCCATTTTTTCTTTTACGTGTTTCATGCGTTCATTATTAAAATCTCTCTGCGTCTGCCATCGGAATGTAATCGCATTCATAATGTTAACCATTCTCTACTACTCTAATGTTGACGATCATTTCATTTTCTATTTCTGTTTAAATCATCGAATTGAACAGTTAAATGAAATTCTGCTCTAATAAAGAGGCAAAAAGTTATTTTGGCCTCAGTTAGCTTATGATTTTTATTTCAATAACGATGCCGCCGTGCCGGGCACGAACGTCTTGCCCGTCCTCTTCGACGGAACGGAGTCGTTGCCACCGGGTGGCTCTCGCCGTGACGTATTCAACCCGAATTCAAAATCATGTGGTCATGCGAGAAGGGAATATATTTTTAAAGACACATTCCGTAGAAGTTTCATCTGAGTCGACGACACGGCGGTGCAGAGAGTCTCCTCCGAGTCGGAGGAGGTTCTCCTTTCCGATCGCTCAGGTCCCTTTTCCGTTGCAGGGAGACGATCGCCCGGGTGACGGGGGGCATGAAGGTGAAGGCGGACCGAGACGAGGCCTCCCCCTACGCGGCCATGCTGGCCGCCCAGGACGTGGCGGAGAAGTGCAAGCTGGTGGGCATCACGGCCCTGCACATCAAGCTCAGGGCCACGGGCGGCACCAGGTGAGTGGCTCCTTTCTCATGTCGCGCCCGTCTGCGGGTGATTCGTGTTTTCGCATTTCGATTTAAAAGCTCGGGAATTTGACGGAGGGTCGTCTTCTAGCATTCGCGTTATTTTGCGCTTTGTATGAACTGTTTGTTTTCTTTTTACTCTACACTTTCATGCTGTATGCAGGAAGTTGCATTTATTTAATAATAACCAGGATAGTTTTATTATGATATGATATCGTAATAAAACTATCCTATTTTCTTGGTCAATTGAAACTTTAAAAGCTTGTATTAAAAAATATATTTTTTCTTTGATTCGTCGGCAAAGTGGCCCGATGAGTCTCGTTGATTCCTGATAGAAACTGGGGGTGCTTCATGATGAATAATTATTGAATGATGTTACTGGTGATTACGAATCATTCGAACCTCTGTCTGAATGGCACCCTCCGATGCTTCTGAATTCATTCCCGATTCTCTGACTATGATTTTGTTCCCGGGATCTATGGAAATAAATGCCTTAAATTTTAAAATCTGCAGATCCTTAAAGCATTTGCAGCCACCCAGAAAACTCGGGAACTGACATATAAGTTAAGCTCTCACTTCTTGAAAATGAACATTTTGCTGCATTTTTGAAAATAATCATTGATTTTGAATTTATCTTTTATCTTGAATTGATATGAAAAAAATTTTCTGCAGCAACCATACTACATCATTTTTTTTTAAAGATATTATCTTTTAAAAGAAAGGATGTAATATAGTTGCAGCAGGTGGTTGTGCATCGTTGCTCATTGTGAGCAACAATTGCAATTAACACTTTTTTTGTCATTTGCAGGAGTGGTAGTTCTCAGGGGCTACCCCTGATTTCAGGGTTTTTCAAATAACTTAGGGAGTGCAAAAGGGTTAGGTTATTTTTGTATGTATACGAGATATCTTCCAGGATTTGTTTTCCGTGAACTATGTATAAGTACTTTTGCGTGATTAAAATTTCAATATTGAGATAGTTTCTTTTCACATTCTTGAGAATGGAACTTCTGATCTTCCTAAAAAAGTAAAATGTGTACAGTTGTTGTTTTATGTCCATTCCATTAGCATTTGCAAATATCGTGTGCGTCCCCCCCCCCCCCCCCCCAAAACCCACCCCGAGTTCAACCCCGTTCCTCTCTCTGACCCCGGGGATCCCTCTCCTCCTTCGCACCAGGCTAAACCAACCCGTACGACCAGGAGCGAGAAGTCGATCAGAATTCTACGCTGGGGGTGCCGAACACAGCACTGTTTATTTCACATTCAGACTGTCGGGCGCAGTATAGCCTGCTAAGGCTCTTGCGCCATAAAACCCAATCAAACCAACCAACCATTCAGAATGTGAGTATTTACTTCTTTAGTGCACATTTTAAAGAGTTAGGGTCCACGTTTTCGAATTTTTGCCTAAGAATTATATGGGAAGTTTTTTTAAGGGATTCTTACCTGCTTATACGTCGACCCCTCAACTTCGTTTTTTCCATACCATACTTCATTTTTGGATGGGTCCTTCATCATTTTTGGAAGATAAATTATTCAAGTTATGTGTGAAATTATCCTGATTTCATTCCGCTATAATAGGGTCGGATAACATCTGACGTTTTGATTGGTTTTTATTGTGATTCTGCTCTTTGGACCCAACTCATTTTGTGTTTAACAGTATCTTTAACTTTTTTTTTTAAGAAATTCACTAAATGTTCTATAAAATGCACTAAACGAGGTAAAGAATTTTTATGTGTTATTCAAATTTACTGTGTTTCGTTTCCTGCCCTTAATGTATAAATTTTTCTTTTTTTTTTCCACAAACTGCCAAAACGTTCAGTCATCAAAATTGCCGCTTTTTACAAATTTTGTACTAAAATCTTCTACTTAAATGTTTTATAATAGTAAAATACCAGGAAGGAAGTGTCATGGTCTATGTGTGCTACCTTTTTGCATCTATTGCAGGATTTAAATGTTAAGCTTTCGGATAATTTCTTAGCAGTCTACAAAGCGATAGTTAATACTGTTTCGTGTTATTTTTCATCCAAACTTTTTATGCCTCCGTTAGTCTTTAAAGGTTTTGGCAAAATTTGTGATAACTGGCGGTTTCTTTCAGTTCGCTTCAGATGAGACGATGGACGATAATTTTAATTTAGTATGTCATTCTTAGCATTTACTTAGTGGGATTATTGTAGTTTTAGTAGGCAAAAGTATAATCAAAATTGAGGTTTAATTTTAAAAAATCATATAATTAGAAGAAGGGTGATTGCTTTTAAGCTACTGCATATTTGGCCTCTAAATGTTCTTTTTGGTCTGAGCAATTACAATGCTTAAGATTTAAAACGAACATAAAGCATAAGTAATTTGTTCTTAGGATTTACTTTGAAAAGAAAAAATGTATATGAAATTTGAAACAAGGTCTTTTTTTTTAATATTTTACTTTTACATTATCAAATAAGGAATCATAAATTTCCTTACCATGTATTTTGAAGTGAGATTATTGGTGTTAAATAATTAATTCATATTATTTTTCTTCAACTTGAAATTGAACTAAGAATGAACTGCTGGCACGCGAACCATCTTTTCCAGGATTTTTTTTTTTCCCACTGCAATTGGGCAAGGAATCTACTCAATAGAAATCATATTGAAAAACAACAAAAACAATGCAAATGTCGATCAACCCTTTTCTATTCATTAAAGAACGACATTGGAATGTTAGTGAATTAATACATTATGTTACATTGGTCAACTTTGAATTTGAAATACTTAATTATAAAGTTTTTTGTTCATTATATATCATCGTTTAAAATCTCTAATTCAAAGCTTTGACCAGATCTCTTTTTTCTTTCCATGAGGTTGGCAGGTCTGTGTTAGCATAATAGTTCAATGCAAGTCTCTATATGGCTCTATTTATACTGTTGTTCTAGTATTAAACTATAAGTAATGTTAATAATCGAAATAATTTCATAAGGTGGTTGACTCTCATCAAATAAAGTTGATTTTTCTACGTCAGAATGTTTCTTCTTTTTTCATATTTTCGTTACAAAAAAAATTGAAGCATTAACATTATTCCCAATCTATTTAAGAGCTTTATTCGAGAATTACAGAAAAAAAATTCAATTATTAAGAAAATGATTAATTATTAATAAAGTTAATGTTCTCATTTTGGTCTCAGTTAGTTGTATTATGTACAAAAGGACATTACTTTTAGTATGCTTTTAAAATCCAGTCAGTTTTCCTAATTTTTGCTCTTTTTTTTTCCTGTTTTTGCCACTGTTCCTGCAAAAATACCGTTTTGCCATTAAAATGCCCAACCCTAATGTGAATGCCAAACCCAGATAATATAGACGAACTCGCGAACGCTGTTCGCAGAAAACTTTCGAAGTTTGCAGAAAATTTTTGCATTTTGTTAAAAAAGTTATAAATTTAGAAAGTTTTCTATCTGAAATATGTCTTGATTTTGTTCATTGTGGGGCAGTAGCTTGTTACATACGAAACTGACACATTCATTAATCATGACGGATTGACAACCAACCTCATGGTAGAACCTGCACTTCATACAACTTGATATTTTTGTTGTTGGTAGCACTTTAGGATTCAGAAGCCCACTTTTTTTTGCAGAAAATTTTAAAGAAATTATTTAAGTTTGCAGACAGTTTTACATTTTATCTAAGTCTGGTGAATGCTTTGAGTCTCTGGAGGTGCTTCATGATGAATAACTTGAATGATGTCACAGGTGATTACAAATCATTCGAACCTCTGTCTGAAAGACCTTCCGAGACTAACTACCAGTTTTAGAATTATTGCCCTTATACATACAGTGCAACTTCAATCGGGGCTGGCACATGTTTGCCGAAGGTCTATAAAAATGGTAAAAATAGTTGACTTTATTTACAATAGTGTTACTTATTATTTTTAATTCCTGACAAAAATTCTTTGAACATCTCAGAAAACGGCTTATTTGGTACATATGAATGTATAATGAGGAGGGGAGTGGACACAACAGGACAATGTTTCAAAGTATAACTTTCCTCCCACCGACACATTTGAAGCTTTTTTTGTTGCACGGAGGTTGAGAGATTTTGTTTGTTTTCCAGGACGAAGACTCCGGGGCCGGGCGCCCAGTCTGCTCTGAGGGCGTTGGCCCGCAGTGGGATGAAGATCGGCCGAATAGGTAACGACACTCTTCCTCTCGTCTTCTCTTTAAGTGACGTCTGACCTCATTGGCTCTTTATCACAGGAGCACACCTTAACCCCTTCGGGCCTGGTCTCCGGTATACCGGACAGCTGCTAATCATTTAATAATTGATTTTTTTTTTTTTTTTTTTTTTGAGTGTACTCTTGACATTCTGCATATTATGTGTGCAAAATATTCTCGTTTTGGGATTAGCAGCATTCCAAAACATGGATTGGAAGATTGGATGTGACCTCATTTTTTCAACGATAGATTCTCGTCACGAAGGCGAACTTTTTTTTCTGATTTTTTAAAAAATGTATAATTTTATATTTATCATTTCGAATCCTTATATTATGTTTTGTTATTGTTTGGAAAATATTTTACGATCAAGTTTCTGCGATGTTGCATTTTTTTTTTTTTTAGTGAAATAGTAATTTAAAAATATGTATCTGGAAAATTTGGCACGTCATAACTCTTTTAATTTTTAACTCACAAGCTTGAAATTTTGTTTGTGATATGCTCTTAGTCATAGTACGTTGTTTACCAACAAATAAATACAGGAGCATCACTGCTCCTCAAAATCAGCAGCTATAAAATTTAAAATATATTTTTGATTTGGACACTAAATGTGATGATGTAATCGCAAAAAAATAAATTGGTTGATGCTCAACGAGCCGAGATAATAGATTTTTTAAAAAAGGACGATTTTAGAACAACACTAAGTCAACTTTCAGAATTTTTACAGGTTCTAGAATTTTTTCCACGCAGCTAGTATTTAAAATTTTTTCTGAAAAAGTATCATCTGGTTCAAATACACGGTGGATTAAAACTTTAAGGTTTTGTCTCAGTTTTAGCTCGACTGCAGATATCACTTTTGCGCTTAGCACACCAGAATAGCTAATTTATTTCTTCCATACAAAAATTCCTGAACCTTTTTGAATTGTTGTAGAGCTGAAGTTACATTTAGCATTAAATCTTTCTTGTGAAATTGTTAGATCTGGTGAGTGTGGGGGTGACCCGTATTGTTTCTTTCTTTTGCAGAGGACGTGACGCCCATTCCATCGGACAGCACACGAAGGAAAGGAGGTCGCAGAGGAAGACGTCTGTAGAGTGTGGAATTAATTATTATAAAAGAGAAAAGCCCTTCCATTTTGTCTTGTGTCTTTCCTTTCCTCATCGGACACCACTGCTTTTACATGATTATTCCGTTGTGTTTTGCTACTATTATAGTTGAAAAGGCTCATCGATAAACTGATGGGTTGGGACACTGTAAAAGTGATAATACTGCAAAGGGTAACATAACTATTGAGTGTTGTATTCTTAACCTACTAAGAAAAGAAAAAGACATTGGAAAGTATGGTTTTGAGATGGCGGGAAAATGTGTCTGTTTTCAACTAAAATTGGAATGAAAAAAGTACTACCTATCAGATTTCTTTCTAATTAGTCTCTTGATGTGCCCAGTGAGGACACGAACACTCTGAAATTTTAAGCGAAATCCGATGGGTAGTTTTTGAGTCTATAAAGGACATACGTACATTCGTTTTATATTTGCAGATATATGACTGAGAGAAAATAATACTTTATTACTTGATATATGTAAATATGTATGCTATATGTTGGGTAAATTTTAGTCATGCATAGTTTCCAACCCACCCTAGAAAAGTAAAAGAAAGCCTAAGGATGCAGTAAATAACATACAAAATGAACTCATCATTTCTTCAGAAGATGGGCAACTTTAATTTTGAAAATACTGTTCTTTTTAGATCAGGGTTCCCACGGTCCTTAAAAGTCCTTAGAAACTCCTTATTTTTCATTTTAAAAAATAAGGGCCCTTAAAAGTACTTATTTTTGATTCAAGGTCCTTAAAATTAAAGTCCTTATTTTTCAATACTGCTAGTAATTTAATGATTTGAAATTGCTAGCGAGAATGAAAAAAATATTCTTTCAAATTTTTCCTTTTACTGCATTGGGATCCTGTGTTGAAATCTAAATCTGAGCGTTATCAGTGAGAACAAAAACAAGTATGTAAGTTAAAGGGGTGGTGAGTCGTCTAGAAATTATCCACTCACCATTTGGAGTTTGAAAAAAAGTAGTGATTGAAAAAATGTGTGAACTAATAGATGCTTTAATAAGAAAAAAAAATTTAGCTCTACATATTTTTTGTCCTCTCGTATTTTTCAGTCTGTAATCCATATCACAATGGTTTATTTAAAAA
This sequence comes from Uloborus plumipes, assembly GCA_038373865.1. NCBI lineage: Eukaryota > Metazoa > Arthropoda > Arachnida > Araneae > Uloboridae > Uloborus > Uloborus plumipes. The sequence continues at coordinate 13,641 of JAXGGA010001023.1, forward strand.
CTGGTGCTCAATCTTCCTTGACTCGAAGGGCATACCTCATACTAAGATGAATGTTGTATACCAGAACACTTAAGTCAAAAGAAGTATAATCGTTTAAAGTTTTGACAGAACTTTTTCAACTAGTCCTTTCAGAACAAAATATTTTTAGAAGAAAATACAGTCGACGCTCGATATAACGACCGTCTCCGTCCTACAGAAAACGGTCTTTTTATCGAGTGGTCGCTATAAGAGGTCGAACATAGAGTATGTTCGTATACAGTTGGGGGTTTTCTCACCGGTCGTTATATTAGGATGGTCTTGATAACGTGTGGTCGTTATAACGAGCGTCAACTGTACTGACATGTAAATACTGAATTTTTCAATGAATTATGTGTATGGCAACAATTTATCTCTAATAAAAACGTTTTTCCAGATAGTATCCTAAATTATGAAAAAAAAAATTACCAAGAACTGTCATTTTTATAACTCAATTCTAATTTTATTAATACAATTTTTGCAACTATTTCTTAGGAATCAGTTTCTCAATATTAGGATAATGACGTACGCAGCTACATGGGTCAGCTTTTGCAAGCTGTAGGCACCACTTTAAAACCATGTTTTTTAACCCATGTTCCAGGCATACGTTTTTGCCTCACTTGAACGCATTATTCATCATGCATGCCAATCAATGCAATTAAGAGATTTTTGGAAATAAGATAACAGTAGCTCAGTTTGTTATATTTTGTCATAATTTGAATTTTCAGCTCATATTATCACTTCTCAGATAGTTGAAATTTTCTTTTCACAAAACACTAATTTATACAATTCTTGCCCCCCACCCCCAATCTTCTCTGTGAAGAATTCTTCTGCTTAGACTATTTTGGAGGTGGAGATTTTGGAAAGTTAGGCATATCTGTTCTGAATTTTAGTCCCTGGATATGTATTTTAGGAAAGTGGTTAATTCACTTTTACAAAATAAAGTTTTTGTCTTAAATTTTCCAAAATCTGAACTATACTAAAGTAAATAGAAGTAGAATTAAACTAAAACTTCTTACCTTGTATTGAAATCCGTTTCAGCTTTTTTGTTTCCTTGAGAAAGATAGTAAATTGACCCTTTTTTACTTCCTTTTACGTAGTAAAGGAAGTATTGTGATCACGAAAAAAATTTCACTCAAATTTCGGTCTAAATTTTGACTTAGCTCACCCCTGAATGAATGTCGCGTACTTTTTTCGACCTTTCAGCACGTGCATATGTACCTAACAACATACAAACAGCCGAAAAATCAATTTCGACCACCCCCGAGTAAATTACGACGAGTTTTCTCGTGACGTATGTATGTGCGTATGTGGCTCGCATAACTCAAAAACTATATGCTGTAGAAACTTCTAGCTTGGTATGTAGACTCTGAGGGGGGTCTAGTTGTGCACCTCCCCTTATGATTGCATTCGAATGTTCCCAAAGGGGTCTTTTACCCCTTTTTTGGGGTAAATCAGTGTTAATTTCAATACAAACTCAAGTGATATGAATTGGCGCCACCACTTGGTGACATGTCGCCAAACTTTTGGTCGCCAAGTTGGCAACAAATTTGGCGAAATTTTTTTTTTTTTGAATTTGGGTTCAACTTGGCGCTATTGGCGGTATTTTGCGAAAAATTCACTGAATGATGTTAAAATCGGCAATATTTAGAAAATTAACCAGTGTGAAACATTTTTCTGCACTGTTTCGTGGCAGATTAAGGGAGTAAATATTTGAATTGCTACCTTGCTCACTCCAAGCCTTTTTTTTTTAACACTTAAGGCAACTACTAAGAAATTTACACGTAAAAGGAAGTAGTGTGGTGTCCATACCAGATTTTTTAACTTAATGTGTTTGTATAATACATATTTTATACTTTTATCTGCAAGACGCGGCCTCAAAGATTCTAGTGCATCTTGTACTCAAAGCTTTAGAGGAATGTGGGCAAAGTGAAATTGTTAAGTTTACTTACCGGCTTCAAAAGGAACAAATGGGAAATAGCTCTAAAAATTGTTTTTTAAAAAAGAATAATGTATTTTGTAATACAGCTTTGAAATATTACTTTTCAAACTATTTCACTTTACCCCGCGTACACTTGACAAATTACGCTGAACATTTAAAATCAAAAAATGCGTAATATAAACAAAATCAGGACTTCACTGGACATCAGTAGATCTCAATTAGTAGTTAAAAGGATAAATACAAAAATTTATCATTTATAATTACAAGAAATATTTTTGAAAAACCATGAATATTACAATAAAGGTATCAAATTTTGAAAATGACTCGTATAATTTTTTTTTATCTTTGGAGCTACTTATTTTTTGACAGAAGTCAACTATGTGTAAGCACTTAGTTAAAATATTGCTAGATAGGTGCTGCTGCAAACTGAAAATGTTTTCGGATTTCATTTTGCCCCACATTCCTCTACTTTAATGTCGAGGGTTTGAGGTAAAATTGCCGCTACCCTTGGAATTGTTATGAAGAAGAAAACCGAAAGTTTTTCTTAGTCTTGGGTTTTAAATGTAATGATAAATGCTTCAAAAATATTTTTTTGGGAAAATAAAAGTTTGAAAATACATGTGCGTTTATGTAACCCATAAAATTCATGAATATTTGATGACTAATAAATACTTCCGAGGTCCTTAATTTTTTTGAAAAAGGTTCTTAGAAAGTCCTTATTTTTTGTTTTGAAAAAGAAGTGGGAACCCTGTAGATGCTTTAATTTACATTTTTCTGATCAGGGGCGTAGGAGCCGGGGGAATTTGGAGTTTTTTCCGTTCGAAAAGTTTGAGATTTCCTATTCCTGAGCAAATATTCTACCTAAAACTAAGTTCGTTACAAATGCATAAGTAGTTAAACTTGCTTTTCTAAGGAAAAAGATAAGCAATGTTTTTGGTCTCTTATTCAAAAAGAGGTTTTTTTTTTTTTTTTTTTGAACATTTATGACTATAATTGATCTTGTATGCAAAGGGGCGAAAAAGCTCCTGCGCCACTGTTTTTGATTTAAGAAGTTTTACTTCTTTGGGGGGAAGGACAGATTTCAAATCTACGTAAGGGCGGCATCTGGAGTGATTATCTGTTCTTATCGCCTGAAGCTCTTGGGTCTCTGGAAAACCACTTGTCTCTGTACGACAAACTTTGCTTAGGAGCCGTCAAGCATCCTCACTTTATAATGCCGAGCGACTGGTTGTTGAAACATTCAGTTTCAATGCCAATTATAACATCGTGTTCCCTTCCAGTTCCGTTCAAATCGTTCATGTAATGCAATCAACGAGTAAATGGTCCAACAAACAGTTTTACTGTAATCTCCAAGATCGCTTGCCTGATGGATGATATTTTTTTACAGTCTAATTTCGACGTGGATTTATTAATTTTTTTTTTATAAGGAAAGCATGCAATGGGTGTGTGAAACTAGATTTGTGTATTCTTTTAGTTTTGAAAAAGTTCTAAATTAAAAAAATATACATATATTTGTCTAGCTATTTTTATTTCTTTTGGGAGTTAAAAAATGCGCTAAAATTAGCACATAGACAGGCTCATTGTTTTAAACTTGTCCTGGGAGCGGGGTCAAAGGGTGCAAATTTTATCAGTAAACAACAAAAAATACGCCCGACTGTTAATATATTGATTTCTCAAAGCCTTCCCCCCCCAACGACGGGCCTGGTTTTCGGGAATTGCAGTCAACTCTCAATCATTTCAAACTAATATTCAATCTCAAATAACACTCCTTTATTACCGTGCCCCAAATAGACTTCATCATTTTACTGTAAATAAATAATTAAAATATTTAAATAGTGTGAAGCTGGCTAAAAGTCGATACTAATTGTTAATATTGTAAGTTTTAAAAAATCTGCACTCACAAGAGGACACACACACGACCTTCGCACTGCAAATAACTCAGCAAATTGGGAGTAAAACCAAAACGACTTTTTCCACATGAACTTTACAAAACCTAGTGTCAAGTGCTCTATCACCATCGAAGAGGATGCTACTATTCTGCTGTGGGATTGTGGCCAATCTGGATAGAATAAAAATTCATAAACAGAAACATTTGTAAGCTGAAATGTGCAAATCTTGACATTAAAAATAAAATATTAATAACATTTAGCAAGTTATTAAAAATATCGTTAAACTTTTAACTAGAAAAATATGGGAATAACTCTGAATTTTAACTACTGCTTATAAAACTAAACTACTACTCGTCAAATACTACTCAGGAAAAGTTTTCAGATTCACTTAAATTCCTATCGAGCGTCACGTCCGGTTTTTCGTGTAGCCAAAAATCGGAGCCTGACAAATATTTAATTTTGGAATACTCTGTACATTTTCACTTCATATCTCGAAGTTATTTAGAGTTCAATTGCTCCTTTAATACACCATTGTGTTTTGGAAAAAGAAATATTTTAAATATCAAAGTTAAAGCAGCTCTAAATATCTCTCGAATTTGCATTTAATAAATAATTAATTACACTTTTTTGTCTGTCAAAATATGACAACATGGTATTGATTATACTCCTGAATTGAAGTATAAAGAGGAAGATATACTCCCTTAAAATCGGAAACTAAAATCTTTCCCGGAAAACCAATAAAATCCGGATTGGTAAAAATGCATTAAATTTAATATGAAATACAAATGCATTGTCCAAAGGTATTTTTTTAATTAAAAAAAAACTAGTGGTTGAAGCAAAGAGGAGATAATCGTGTAATTATGGTCAAATTGTTACTTTTTGAAACTTAAAAGTTACCTAAACTGTTGTCTATAATATGTAAACATTAAACACAAGAAATAACATGCAAATATGCTTACCGTATTTTTTTACGTACGATAACATAAAGCAGTCGAATCACAACGAACTATTGTTAAAATACTAAAATACATTAAACTAGAGAAATCCTACGTAGTTTTGATTCAACGGAAGGTAGAAACCTATTGAAGAGTAGAAGATTTGCATGGACTCTCTTGCTTATAACCTTATAGACATGCTGAAATAGCTTACACGGCGCCTCATTCGGAAGAAAAGTGCTGATGTATGCATTAACATCCAGTGCAAAAGATTAAGCTTTTGAATAGCTTGTTTGTTTAGACACAAGAAGGCAATGATTTTTCTTAATGGGTAGGTAGCGAGACGGATTGCTTGTCTCATGTCTCTTCAAGTGTCCATATATTGTGTTCACTCTGGCTGAGCTGTTTTTAAAAATTTTACATCCCTTATGAATAAAAACCTCCGTTTGTGCAAATGTTCTAATATTGAACACTCGCATTGATGAAAATTTGCAATCCGTGTTTTGGGTTACAATCCTTTTGCATCCTGTGAATATTTTAAAGAATTTAAATGTTGGAACATTGTTTAAAAAATATTACTTTTAATGTGCATGCTTCTTTTTTATTTCAATGTTTTATTTAATTTTAACCCCAACATTATGGTTTTAAATTAAATTGCTGATCGTTTTTAAGTTGTCTAATAAATTCCTGTTCTGCATTAGGAAATGCTATTAGTAATGCTTTTAATCAGTGTTGGTTAATTTAAATTGTGTTGAAAATAATAGAAATTTAAGACTGAGTTTGAAACAAAATATGATTTAAATTTTTTTTAATTACTTTTTAAAATGATTTCTTTCCAGGGGTGATTGTATTTCGGTATTTTACCGGATTTCCGGTATTTTCACTTTTGATTCCAGTATTTTCATGCTCGAAAATACCTGAAATAAAAAATATTTCATTTATTACCCTATTTCCGATTTTTTTCTTTTTTCGCTTATTCTGAATTTTGGCGATTATATTGATAATTATGAAAAAAAATTCATTAAATGCCATCCTATTTTTTTTTTTGACTGTAATCATTTTTTTTATTCACCGTTTTTATGGTTTTGATGTCTTCATTTTAATTCAAATTTTTTTGCAATATTAAGAAATTTTCATTGTATTTAAAATCATTTTGGTATTTGGGTATTTAAAATCATTTTGAAAAGAAAACGTAGTCATAAACTATTAATGAGCTTGTTAATAGATGTCATATTAATTCATATTGAGGGTTATAATTATGTATTGTTAATCACTATCTAATTAAGTTATTGAATTAATTGATAGTTGACGATTAATTGAGCTGCTCCAAAAGCATATTTTCCTGCTCCAAAATGGGCATTTGCCTGCTCCCAAAGGTGCTCCAAACCACATGAAAGCTGTTGGGATCACTGCGATTGAGCTTCATCGCCAGAGTTCGTTTTAATGAAGAGTTCAATTTTATTTTTTCATTTGGATTTTTAATTCAATTTTTTTTTTCCTGTTTGGAGTTTTGTTGGTCGGTAGAGCTCGGCGCCTTTTAGCTTTGGCGCCCTCGTGCGCCGCACGGCTTCGCACATTGGCACGGCGCGGCCCTGGTTTGGTTTCATTAGGGGCAGGAACTGGGATAGTAAAATCATCTTTGTTAATTTTTCAAAACTGTAACCTTAAAAATGCACTTTTAGACGATTTTTGATGATTTTGAGAACAAGGAACGTTTGGGACTCTCCTCTAAAAATTCTTGGACGTGTAAATCATAAATACGTAACTGAAACTCTTTAATTTTAGAAAAAGTTTTTAAAAAATGCACTTCTACCAAAATGGAAAATAATTATCTTGTCTTTATTTTCTCGTCCAATGCACCTTTTAAAAGAGGTAACAATTTTTTAATTCCAGGTAATACTAATAAATACGGATTGAAATTGGTATTTAAGAAAAACATCACAAATTGTGCACTTTAAGCAGTAAAAGTTAATTACATACTACTGATTTTTCATCCTCCAAACAAGATTACCAAATAATTTTTCTCTTGTTCTTCACCAAAAATGTACTACAAAAAGAAAGTTTTAGTAAGGGAATTTTTCCGGGGGAGCTGAACCGGTCTGAACTATTCCAGGGGGAGCCCGAGCTCCCCTCGGTTCCTACGCCCCTGTGGTTTACTGACTGTTCTAAGGCAGGGATTCAAGTGAAACAGGCAATCGCAAATTACAATCGCGACTGGAAATGAATTACATTAGAACATTTCTTGATAAAAACATCGTGACGTCAGCGTGACGTTTGCCTATGAAAAACGAGCTAGATAAAACGTCACAGCTTACTTGGCGAATAAGAGGACATCACTGAGTGCTTGTGAGCTCTTATTGGCTCTACCCGTAGTGACGTCATGCCAATTTAAGTTGATGATAATGTAATTCACTTCCAGTAGCCATTGCAATTCGAAGCGATCGCAGTGCTGTTTCACTTGAATCCCTGCCTAAGCCTTTCCGGCACTGGCTCTGGTACGTTTTGTAGCAGCAGCAAAAAAAAAGGCTATTTTTCACTCTGGAAACTGGCTATACGATTTACCAGGCTGAAGTTTTAGCCATCCTGGCGTGTGTAACTTGTACGTGGCTTAACTGGTAATATTTTAAAAACATTTTCTCTGATATTCAAGCCACTTTAAAAGCCCTTGATAGTAACTGCTTTACTACCAAGATAGTCTGGGAGTGCCACAATGCTCTGGTAAGGCTTGCCAGCAAGAACAAGGCTGTCCCTGTTCACCGTGACATTGGGAAACAAAGTTGCTGATCAGCTTGTCAAGCTGGGCTCCAATAGACCATTTGTGGGATCCAGCCTGCTCTTGGTTTGCCCTACAATGCAGTTAGGAATACTGCAAGAAACCTGCTCATGAATGATTCGTATGACAGGTGGCCTCAGTCCGACTTGTAGAAACAAGCTAAAAAGCTTCAAAGCTTGAGTAGGAAGGAGATCAAAATGTCCACTTGACTTTCTAACCGGGCACTGTTCTCTTAAGAGGCAACTTAATAGGTGTCACTGACGATCCAGTTTGTAGAGGCAGAAGAAAGCAAGTTCGAAGTACTTATTTAGATAAACTTGAAAGGCATTTTTAAGCCCTTAGTTGCAATTACGCATTTAAAACGGGTGTTTTTTATTTTAAAAAACACAACCTTAGTTGGACGAGACATCATCATCACAAACTTATTTAAACGATGCGCACCGTGGGGGTGCTGGGCCCTTGGTCTGGTTCAAAAGGAACAAAGCGCTCTTCAGGACCCCATCCCGGTCAAACCACGAGATTTGGTATTTACGGGGGGACCCTGGAGTGTGAAAGGAAGGGAAAGTCGAAACCAACTGAACTTCTGTCGTTTTTGATACTGAAACAAATGCTTACTGTAGAATAGGGACTCTGCGGCCATTCTCATCAATCCCTCCGCACCTTCGGCGCCAATTCAAATGAAATGAAAATCACACCACAATAACTTGATTTTGATTGATCTCTTTAACATTTCAAAAACTAACAATCCTTACGTGTTGCCAAAATACCATAAAACTTTAAATTTACGAAAGAAAGCTTCTTAAACTTTTAAAATAAAGGCACAAAAAACGGAGTTTTTTTTTTTTTTTTTTAATCGAGTTCAAACTGAGATCCGACTCTTTAAAGTTTTGCGCCACCATGTATTTAATCCAGATGACTTTTTAAGAATTTTTAAAAATATATTTCCCGTCTTCAAATGATAGCATGACTTTGTATTTGGTTAAAATGCGTCACAAAGCGCCACCTAGTGCCGATAACTCAATTTTGTTAAAAAGTGCAGATACCACTTTTGTGCTTAGCACGGCAGCGTACTCCGCCCCACCCTGTGCTTTCTGAAAGAAAGAATTTCCAAGTGAAATTCTCGGCGTGGTGTGGGTGGAGTTCCTTCCTTCCTTTCTGCAATCCGATCATTTCCTCTTCCCCTGGAGGAAGGACCGCTTCCGCTTCACTCGGAATTGAGCCCTTCTTTTTCTTCCTCTCTCTCTCTCTCTCTTGGCGTAGTGTTCGGCCGGTTTTACTTTCTGGACCCGAAATTCAAAAAAATAAAAAAAAAAAGGTTAAACCATCATTCGTGGCGTATGTTCAAATTTTCTTCACCATAGTAAAATCCGATTGAAGGCCCCCTCCTAAAAACCAAGCTCACTCTGTCCCACTTGAAACACTTTTTTTTCCTTGTACACATACTCTATGTAAGAATATTAGCTGATTTAAGTTTTGTGCCATTATTTTCGTGAAAGTATGCATAAAAATGTAACGCTTTTCTCTTCATCTGATTTTTTTTTTCACTTGAATCTTAAAGTTTTACTCTGCAGTAAAACTGTCAAACTGAATCTTTTAGAAAGTTGTCATCTGGTTGTTTTAGAAACACCATCGGGCCGTGGTAGCCCGATCGGTAAGGCATCGGACTCGAGTCCGGAGGTACCCGGGTTCGATACCCAGCCGATCAAAGATCCACCGTCTTGATTATTGGTGGCTGGGGGAACTTAATCATTTAATTCCCACTTTTAGAATGTCTGAGTTATATTATTACGACTCCTGATTAAGATTGGAACGACCTCAAGGAAGGGGGTTCACGGGACATTCGAAAACTAGGCAAGGGGTCTACGGAACAAAAAAGTTTGGGAACCCCTGGTTTATACAATTGAAGGAGAAGGAGCAAGTGGATAAAAGTTGGGACGTTCCCTCTCAAACTTTTTCAAAATTCCAGTCATTTTTTATCTGTATTTGGTAATATTAGGGATTAGGGATACTCTCTGGAAATTAGCAGAGATTTAGATTTCAAAAAACTCAATTTACAGCACATTTGGGTGACATTAAGGAAACAAAGGTCATTTGTTTTAAATTAATTGAAGTAAGATGAAATGTGGAGGTAAATTGAAATTGGGATGCCAATTAGGAAAGTAATCTTACAGCTTTTTCGACAAGAGCGTTAAAGGAATAAACTTGAAAATAAACCAAAATTTAGTTTGTGACAATGTAACCATGTAATTTTGAAATGAATTCAGCAATTCTTATCATCCAGTGAAGAAAAGTCAAGTCATTAGGCATTTGGGAAGAATCATTAGTAAAAATGTACCAGCATTTGAAATAACTAGCCTAAATAGAGCACAGGAGTCTTGAACTTTTGGTAAAGCAAAAATGTTTAGCATAATAGCAATAGAAAGAATAATCACATGCTTGACTCTCATTAAACAACTTGAGCCTATGTGACTATTGAAATAATGCATCCAAGGGCGGATCCAGCTCGTGGTTTAATAGGGGGTCATTTTCGGAAAGGGGGGGGGTCAAAATCAATTTTTGAGCATAAATGGGGGTGTTTGGCAAATTTTTCGTAATATTAGACCAAAAAAATGCAGCTTTATGCAATATTTGATCGCTTAAGGGAGTTAATGCATCTTATCTCCCTATAATTGGAAGATTTATTAACTGCCGAATGAGTAGTATTAGAAGTCAAATCACTCGTAAAAACTTAAATCGGCCTTTGATACTAAGTAGCTGAGTATTAAAACGTATAATCGTAACTCAACGAATGAGTCTATCTAAAAATCTGTTTTTCAGAATTTTTAATTAAATTCACAACACTAGAAGCAATAAAAGGCCGAAATGATGGCTCTTTTCATCGATGCAATTTACTTTGATTCTCTATTATAAATGCCAAAGGCGTATATAAGGGAGCCCCCTCCCCCGAAATCGGAAGAGATTTTTTTCGAAAGTAGTTTATTGGTTGGGGTTTTCTGAAAAAAAAAAAAAAAAAAAAAAATCAGGAATATTTTTTAAATAAAGGTTGTCATATTATTTTTCGGCTTTTGTTTGCTCACAAACATTTTACATACTTTTAGCTTGAAATACTTAAATAAATAAATAATTATTGATCATAATAATAATTTATTAGATGGCACCGTGTTACTCTAGAGAAAACAAACACGTGTCTTGGGAAAATGAAAATTTTTCAATTAGTAAAAGCTTACATTTTTGAGAAAAAGTCTTCATTCTTTTAAAGAGAATTCTTTAAATAAAAAATTTTCAACAAATGCAGATTATTAGTCAGCAAATTACGTTTTTCTGTCTTTCTTTCATTCCTCCTTTTTTTCTTGTCAGTCAGAAATAAGTCTTCTAAACAATGCTACGCTCCTTAACTTATCCCCCAAGCAAGAAATTTAAAATTAAGAGTAATTATTCAGTTAGAGTTTGTTCATTAATAATTTGCGAGCTTTCAGCTAAAAAAAAATCTTCGAAAGGAGGTAGAAGCCGAATCCGCCAAGCGAGAGAGGGCACGTACCTTTCAATCTCTTTTCTGCTTCTAATAGAATGTGTTTGGAACTTCCATATTATATAGAACTCAAATCATAACATTTTTACCAAATGCCGTTGACCCCTTATTCACGCGATTGCAAACTGATGTAATTGGTGGTTTTGGCAAACTGATGTAAGCCGACAAGGAAAGACAACTCAATGATTTAAAATGTTTATCTGTTGCCAGTTTTTGTTAACAAGTAAAATACTTCTAATTGATTTTAATGTAAGCATTTTAAAAGGATTTACAATCAATACTTCTTTATTCTGTCTTTGCGACTAGCAAATTTGCTAAAAAGGATCATCTTTCCTTTTCCGTGTTTACAATGTCTTCCCGAAAACAATTAAATTTAAATTGCTTTTAGACCAGTGAAGTTCGTTTAAGTATGAGGTCGGCAATCAGGGTCGGGTCATTTTTTTATTTAATTTTTAATTTAATCTTAGTACTTGTTAAAACATTAATTTCGAAACATTTCTGGAAGAGAGTTCTTGATAACGTTACTACCAAAGATGGTCTAAAATTACACGGTTAATGTGAAACGTGAAATGAACTTCAGTTTAAAAAAATCCGAATGGAACCTCCTCTCGTTCTCTTTTACTCTATCATAACCAAACATATCCTGAGTTGTGCTGCAGTGTCGAAATATTTCAAACCTCGAGTCTTCATAACTCCCTTAACGTCAACAAAGAAAGCCTAAAATTGCTCATTCAGAGCATTAGTTTCAGTTCGTTTCCCAGAGGAGTGCCGAACCTCTAACGTCATCAAAGATAGCCTAATTTTAGCTTCAATTTAAAAAAATGTTTCGGAGGGAATCGAAAACTCCCTTATTCCCTATCTATACCAAAAATTACACTATTGTAGTTCAATTTTGAAAATTTCTTCGAGCCTTACAATAATTACAAAAAAAAAGAAATTTTGGTGGTGGGGAGGGGGGGGGGTAAGCGTGGGTATATGGGCCCCCTCCAAAATAAAAACCTATATACGCCACTGTTAAATGTAGCGCTACTTACTTAAACTTACTTTTCGAGGCTTTGCTCGATTTCAGGCACTACTTTCCTCATTAAAACCATCAATAAAAATGAAAATACAGTGAACTCTCACTTATGCGCCGGCCCAAGAGACCAATAGAAAAAGGCGCATAAGTGAGAGAGAGAGAGACGTATAAGCGAACAAGCCTATTTACAGGACTAAAACGCAACATAAGTTCTAATGAGAGAATGAATAAGAAGTTTCTATACAAAAGGGACATATTAGTACGGTTTGGCAATGACTGTAACGTAACTACAATGATAAAGAGAAAACAAAAATTGTAGCATACCTAATTACAAGCTGTTCCCTCTAAAACGATGCATAATGGATAATTGTTCCTCTCCAAACTCTAGTTCGTGCGGAAAAAAATGCCTTCCGTGAGCAATAAAGGCGAAAGATTTAAGAGGAAAGTAAAGAAAAATGCTTATTTCTTAAAGAAAATCAAAATAAATAAAAAAAAATTTTAAATTTTAGGGAAAATTCGGCGCATAAGTGAAATATTTATCTATAGAGCGACGCATAAACGAATGATACTACCATTATTTTGCTATGGAATGTGCTGGGACCATTTAAAATCGTCGCATAAGTGAAAAAGGAGCATAAATGAGGCGGCGTATAAGTGAGAGTTCACTGTAACTGCTCCACAGTTTTCTTTTTTACGTCATTGGATAGAGCCTAGAGCGATATGTTTAACCCCAGGTTTGTCTCCACTTTCGGGCGAGGTTCGAGGGTCCATGCTTCTATCTCCATCAGAAAAAAGTTACAAGCATTTGAACTTAGAATTCGAAAATCTCTTCTCCATTCCAATGATTAACTTTTGCCATCGGAACCTCTCTGAGGTGTGCACTGAAAATGTTATGCACCGAGGAAGTTTTGCATTTAACCTGGAAGTCCAATTCCCGCCTTTTATCAGGGGTGATTGTGTTCCGGTATTTTACCGGATTTCCGGTATTTTCATGATCGATTCTGGTATTTTTATGGTCGAAAATACCGGAAATAAAATATTTTTAATTATGCTTTTGTCTTCCCACCTTCGGTATTTTTCGTTTCTTTTTCGAATTTTCGGTGATTTTCCGATAATTACTAATAATATCCATCGAGCAAAAATGTTAAGATGCTATTCTATTGTTTTTGACTAGAAACTATTTGAAACTATTCGAATGTATGAAATCTCGAATGTCTTGTTTGTTTATGAAAGACAATTTATTATTAAATATGTATAATTATAAAATTAGGTGTTCTTAAATAATAGGAGCCTTGGTTTTTTGAAAAAAGCACCCCCCCCCCTCACACCTCTTCAAAACTTTCAGGTATTTTTTCATGAACTTACAATCACCCCTGTTTTATTCAAAATCGTGCCACTGGCGTCGAACCTCGTTTGCACATTGACGTTGCGGAAGAAATGGAAACAGCCATAGGGCCTTCGAAGGTCGGTGTCCGAGCGAAGAGAAACGACGGGTCGGAAAGTATGCGGGAGAAGCGTGCAACAGGTAGAAATCCCACCCCGAGAGAGGAAGTGACTCACCTGCGACCCTGTGCGGTTGGAATGAGTGACGCAATCAATGGAATTCCGTCGGAACGGTCTTCGGTGAGTGCGCTCCGGATTCGACTATCGTTCATTACGGGGAAAGACAAAACAGTCATTTTGGGGGCTTACATTTTTGGGAGGGGGAAAATTCTCAATTCGCCAAATGAAATTCCAAAATGGGCCGAATGATAAAATACGACCATACGCACATACCTTGTACCGTTACTTGGTCAGGGGCGCCCCGAGCATAAATTTTTGGGAGGGGGAAAATTCTCAATTTGCTGAATGGAACTTCAAAATGTGCCGAATGAAAAAATTCGAATATGTACACAAACCTTAGTGTCTTATTGATATTTCTGCTGTTTTCCGAAGTGATTCGGTAAAGGCTGAAAACAACTAATAACGGTACTTGTATCTTTGGTAAAGCAGAACTGTAATCGTTCTGAGGCTTGAAAGAGCAAAATATTGAGTGAACTCAGGCACTTAGTGACTGGCGTAGCTATAATTTCATTTTGGGGAGGGATCCAATAAAAATTATGTATAACGATATTAATTAAACTTCGAGATTTCTTAAGGTATTCGAGTACACTGTAAAAAATATATGTTGTTTTTATAGTATAATACAGTTAAATTTTAGGACCAAAAACTGTAAAATTTCTAACTTTACAGTAAGAAACTGTACAATTGCTAGTTTTAGTTTATTACTCCGCATTTTACAGTTTTAAATTGGAACCTCGGCTGCCAGTATTCTACTGTAAAAACGGCAGTTCAATTTTTGCAGCGCAGGGAAATTATGTATGCAAAACGCATATTTAATTTTTGATTTTTTTTTTACTTATGGCTGCGTCACTGACTCGAATCAGTTGCTAGCCGAAAAAAATTAAGTTACACACATACAATTACACAGAAAATACACTATTAGTAGCTTATTTTTCAATGGCGAATCAACGAAATTGTAACGGAATTTTTTTTTAACACAATTTCTTCATACACTCAGGCACATTGAAAATAGCGACCCAAGAAGAAATCGTCGGATTGAAATGAAATTTAATACACAGTGGTGCCAAGCCAGATCAATGTGGAATGTCACAGATTGGCAAAAAGTTGTGTTCAGTGATGAGTCTCGGTTTGTTTTAGGGATTGATGACAACCGTGTACGGGTGTGGAGGCGCCCAGGTGAGCGGTACAATTCCTCCCACACTGTTCTACGTCACACTGCCAGCACAGCTGGTGTAATGGTCTGGGGGGCCATATCTTAGGATGGCCGGTTCAATCTAATTGTGATGCGTGGAAATTTAACCGGCCAACGTTACGTTCATGATATTCTTTGACCCCATGTAGAACCTTTCCTAAATGGTCTCCCAGGGGCAATTTTCCAACAAGATAATGCTCGTCCACATACAGCAAGAGTTGCTCGAGACTTCCTACGTCATTTTCAGACTCTTCCGTGGCCGGCCCGCTCCCCCGACTCATCCCCTATAGAGCATGTGTGGGATCAGCTAAAACGTCAGATGCCATCGTGTCACTCTGTGCGTGATTTGGAGTTGGCTGTTACAAATTTGTGGGCCCATCTGCCTCAGGACAACATCGGGTGTCTAATCAACTCGATGCCGAACCGTGTGGCGGCATGTATTGCAGCTAGAGGTGGTCCAACGCGCTATTGAAGTTGCTCTGTATTTGTGTCCTTGCACACCCTGTATTCGTTCAATTGTCTTGGTCTTGATTTTGAGATCAAGTGAATCTCTCATCTGTCATCTGTATCATTATGTGTATTAAATTTCATTTCAATCCGATGCTTTCTTCTTGGGTCGCTATTTTCAATGTGCCTGAGTGTATATTACATGCATAATTTATAGAAAATGATGAAAACTAATTTTCTTAAATTCTAAGAAAAAAGCATAACGTCTGAAAAATAATTTGAACAAAGATTAGAATTAATTTATGGCTAAAATTTTTACACAATTTTTTCCAAAGGTATGACGACTTTTAACGAATAAATTAATTTGTTTCTGAGGTCGGTGGCGGATTTACCAAGTCACATATGTCGCAACTGTGACATAAGAGCCCGGAAAGGAATTTAAACTGCACATGAAAAAATGTTCACGTTAAACAAGTACAAGCTTTCAAGAGGGTGGTTTTTAAGTGTGGAAGTCCTATGGCCATTGATTTAATTCAGTGAATAAAAAATGCATTGAAACAAATTATAAGAGGAAGAAAAAAAAACAATTTAAAGCTAACCTTTAATGACGATAATTCGCTGCTTGAAGCAGTCTTTATTTTCTTTCTTGCAGCATCAAAGGATTTTTTGGAGCTCCAGCAAGTTCCAGGGAGATATGTCTTCCACCGTGGCAAAATTCCTCGTGTTTTCGTTTATAATCGTCATCAAAAGTTTTTCCACAAATTAAACACTCAATTTTATATCGTTTATGAATTCTCTTCATTGCAAGCAAAATCAATAAATTAAGTGAAACAGATAGATGTATTTCAGTACTATAATTAAAATGAAAAACAGTATTGAACTAGTTCGACGGTCGATTCTTTTCGTAGTGAAGAAAGTCAAGAAATGGAACTAAATAAATGAAGTTAAGCACATAATATTTTTCAGTTCTCGAAATGAGAAAATCTGCTAGTAAAGTAAAAAAAAAAAAAAAAACTGAAGTCGCTGCACATATTTGAGTTCTTTGCGCTCAAAGTGCAACATTTATGCATTGCAGCATTTTCACTATATATTATCTGTCTTGTCTGGGGTCATGCTACACACTATAGAATTCACCAAAAGGCGCCAAGGAAAGAAACAGTTTAATTTATGGTAAATAACGTCAATAAAAGAATGAGATATATTTTTATTAATCGGATCTTCTCATTTTCAAAGAGAACAAATATATAACAAAAAAAAAAAAAAAAAAGAATATATATATATTGCAAAAACATTTTTCAATACTATCCCTGAATGTGCCGAATCATTGTCCGAATTTGTCGAATGAGGAAGATGTTTGGGAGGTCCCGGTGACCTCCCTGGACCTCCCTTCGGGGCGCTCCTGTACTTGGTGCGTAAAGACAATAAGTAGCACTTAAAACAAATGAAAAACAAGTATGTTCAACCTTTCCTTCCGATGATTGAAAAAATTTGAATTTTGATCAATAACAACGGGGGCAGTAGCGGTACATAGACTAAGGTGCGCCCCCCCCCCAAGCAAGATTTGTAAATGCACCCCTCCCTATTAAACAATAAAAATATTTTTCTCGTGTAACTCGTGTAGTGCTGTTTTTCTGCATGAAGCGCCATTTAACTTTTTAACTGTCAACTTTTATAATCCCTCAAATTAACTTTTCCCGAGACAGATTCGAATTTGAAAAAGAGATGAAGCCGAAATAAACCTCTCCCGAGATATAATCGGGTATAACATTACGGTGCACTCAACAAAAAATTATCACGAGAAATACTCGGGCTTGGCATTTTGGAACATCAGTGTTGTGCACGACATATCACAAAATACATTGCATCCCTAAATTTGCCGAATCGTCAGCCCGAATGTGCCGAATGAGGAAAATCTTTAGGAGGTCCGGGTGACCTCTCTTCGGGGCGCTCCTGGGTGAGGGGGGGGGTCCATTGCCTCACACTGACTTCGAGAAACCGATGTATTTACATGTAAGTGGGCGTGGTTTTTGTTGTTCATGTACCGGGGCCGGAACTAGACTTCCGTTTCGGAGAGGGTTCTACCAAACACATTTCTCGTAAAATCTATGTGATCAATAAAAATTGATTTCATATTCTATATTCTACTGCTTTTTGTTACAGTAGATGCTTAAAGGGCATTTACATGAAAAATAATAAAAATGTCCAGAGGCGTATTTGGACGTGAGGCCGCCCTGGGCTTTTGAAACTGGCCGCCCTCCCCCCCCCTTGAGGTGTTGAATTTCAAAGTTATTTAAAAAAAAAAACTTTTTTATTTACTTGACATAAAATGTATTTTTAAGGTAAACCGTGCGACCCCGGCCACACAGCTAGTTAAACATGAAATTTGCTGGTTGTTAACAACCAGACAATTGGTAAAAATTCGTCTTTTGGGAATCTCAACTTTTACTACTACAAATCTGCTCTTGCATTATTATAAATCAACAACGAGGGAAACGAGAATATTTTGTTGGATCAATGTTAAGTCTATGGAACAGAATTCGTTTTTAACGAGCAAGACCCGGTTTTAACGAACATTTTTTTCTGTCTTGCAGTCTTTTTTTCTCATCTTTCTAGTCTTATTCCTGTCTTATTTTCTTTTCTTTTTTTTTTCACTGCGGTTCAATGCTTTTGTATGAAAAATTCCACCAGCATTCCAGCGTTATTAAATAAAGAACAGTATTTAATTCAATTAATTGATGTAATTCTCGCGGCCGATCCTCCCTGCTGTCTAAAAAAAAAAAAAAAAAAAAACAAAAAAAAAAAAAAGGTCTTCACTTTGCATGGAAAAAGTGCCGTCCCCCCAATCGTGCCGCCCTGGGCTATAGCCCATACGTAAATACGGCACTGAAAATGTCCCTAAAGAAGGAAAAAAATTGATGTGTCTGTACAGTAACTGCGTAACTTCGGCCTCGTTAATATTCGGTGTCTAACTCATGAAATTTCGATGTGATGCTTTTGAAATGTGTTAAATATAGAATTTGGTACTTTCAAATTTTACGAATTTTGGTGTTTGATTCAAAATTCAGAGGAAAAGGCGTGTTGTTCTGTAAGAAATGATGCTTTAAACCTATATCTATAAAAATGAGTGTATGTATATATACTTGTTCTCTATACAAATCCACAGTTTGCGTCAGATTTTCATCAAACTTGACACAGAGGTTCCTTGATGCCCTAGAATTTTCATAGGCGGGGTCTTGAAATTTTAAAAAATCTGAAAAGCTCAAATTTAAATTTTTTGTCAAAAAATGACCCTTTTATAGGAATCTAGCCTATTTATATTGTAATCGAGATAGGCCTTTTAGCATTCAAATTGATGAAATTTAAGATTTTTATTTATGAGTATTTTCCAACAATGATTACGATTAAAGTAATGAATTTTCAATTTAAGGCTCACCTATTTCCTTTTAGCATTGAAGTAAAAAACAATCATAATTCATGTGGACTTTATAAAAAGAACCACGGATTTGAATTTCAAATTTGCAATGCGACGACAGTTGCGTCTGTAATGGAGATAAGCCTTCAGAACGAGAAATAGATTTATTTCTGAGTTATAATAATTTTTACTTTGTAGGTGGGAACAATTAATAGAGAAAATTTAATATTTTAAATTTGGCGAGTGAACTTGATTCAATTTTTTCATTTCCATGTTCATATATTTCATGCCAGTGGACGCGGCAAAGCACAGACAACATTTATCTTTAATTTTCACCTTTTGATAAGATTATTTTTCTGTAAACGTTTAACTTTCTGTAATATTTTAGTTTTTTTCAAAGTTTGTACCTAAGAGACAGATAGATGGAAATTATTTTACACCCATTTTTTTCCCTGAATGCTATGTTGTATTAATAAACAACGCCGGGTATTAAGCTAGTAACTATTATAAAAATAATGGTACCTGATAAAACACTTAATTTGTGCAGTTATTCAATTATGATGATTTCATTTCTCAAATAAAATTTAAAAATAAATTAATTAATTAAAAATTTCGCAAAAAAAGTTTGAAAAGCATTTTAGGAATACTTCTGAAAAATTTCGGAGAGCCCTTTTAGGGCTCTCCGAAATTTTTCAGACTTACCACACTTAAAAACTTGCCCACACTTAAAAACTTGAAATGACGGACCTGGGGAAAGACCATTATGGAGAAGGGTCATTATCTTTTTCTATGTACAAAAGAGAAAATCTTAAAATATTTCTTGTATAATGTATTTTAACTTAACCAATTTTAGCCAATTTGGGGCCCTTAGGACTTGGGGGCTCTAGAGAGTTCCCAATCCAGTGTTTCCCAACCTGGGGGGGGGGGGGCTATCGCCCATAAAGGGGCGATTTGATTCCTCAAAGGCGATAAATTCTTAAGGGGCGATATGGGGGCGATGGGTATTTGAAAGAAAAAACTAGTAAAAAAGGGGAAGCGAAAACCGAAATTGTAAAAATGTACGTTGTTCACAGTTCTGACAATTTATCACAAGTTAAGAAAGAAACTAATTAAAGTTCAAGAGCTTCCTTTTCCTCCTTGCACCTCGGATGAACCTTAGGAAGTATTTTGTCATTCATTGTCAATTTTATGAATTTTCAGGTTTTCAATTTATTTTCCTTGAAATTTTTTTTCAATGATTTTATTTCCCCCAGATTCAAGTGTAGAAAAGAAAATTACTCGAACAATGTAGGGGAGAGTGATAATGAATGGGCCATGGTGATGAATGGGCCACTAACAAAATATGAAAAAGTATTTGCTGAAATTTTTTTTTGATGCCACCAATAGATGTAGCTATTTGTTCTACTAAACTCATCCAATTTTCATTCGTTTGCGCTGTGCCATTTTCAAACTAGAGTGGCATGGTCAAGAATCTGACTGAAAAGTAAGTTTTTCCCTTTTTAGTAAAACATTTCCTAACTAAAATGTACAAAGTATTTCACTGCATACATATGCATAAGCTGGTCTTTCCATATCTATAAACTAATCTTAAGATGTATTTTGATGTTATCTAAATTCAATGTACTCAAAAAACTTAAATGTATTCCAAAAGTATAGGTGGGGCTGAATGGGCTACTATGTCATGGTAATGAATGGGCCACCTAAATATTGTTTTTCTTCCTTTTCTTTGGATTTTCGCATTAATATGAAACACAACTGACTGTCATAGATAAAGATTACTGTCGTCAAAATAGGTTTGTAGTAACTTCTAAATATAATTTGCAGATCTATATTATATTCCTATACAACAATAGACCTCTGGTCGCAGTGCGTGGGTTGAAAAAGCCCCCTCTCTCCTTCATATTATATTCCTCACAGTACAATTTCATTTTCTTTCTTGGTAACTTAAGTTACATATTTCTTATTCCCGATGTCTAGTAAATTAAAAAAAAAAATGAATTTTGACAAGTTTGAAAATGAAGATGAAGTTTTTAAAAGTGATTTTTAATATTATTTTTGAAATATATAAATTTTGTTAAATCATAGTGTGTATTATCTGTTATTTTTTTTTATAGATTTGATGTTATTTATTTCTTACAATCTCATTATTTAGTCATTTTTCTGCTACAATTGGTATGCATCAGTTTTATTTTAATTACATCAGTTTTGATGTTTATATAATTTTAAATCAGTATGATTTTGTATCATCATGTCAAGTGTCACATTTATTTTGTCATATTCAGCAAATAAAAGATTAAATCCACATGTTTTCATTGAATTCATTTAGTGGCCCATTCATTACTTTCGATGGCCCATTCAACCCCATAGGTGGGGTTGAATGGGCCAAATTTCAAAATTTTTATTTTCTATTATAATTCATTATAGACAGGTGCTAATCCAACGTTTATGACTTTTTTAGATAGCCAGATAAGTAAAGTAACTAAAACACCAATTTAGAGTTGAAACAAAGTGTTAGAAAAAATTACAAAAATTCAAAACCAAAAAGTGGCCCATTCATTACCACTCTCCCCTATACGTCGATGATCTTAGTTAAATGTTATCCTTCAAATGCTTATATCAGTTCGCTTTAGGGATTGATTATAATTGCTTTATTTGTGTACATTTTACTTCAAATTAAAGTTAGATACTTATATTTTTTAATGATATCTAATATTCACGTATGCCAACTTATAGTTTTTTTCGGGGAAGATAGATTGGCGGAGGGGCGATATGTGTCAGTCAGCGTCTTGAAGGGGGCGATGAGCTCAAAAAGGTTGGGAAACACTGCTCTAGACCACAGCAAGGGGTCGATCGCTCCTCCCTTGGGGCACTCTTCCCCGGTAATTTTTCGATATTGAAGTTCTAAACACGCAATTTTATACCAGTTTTTAAAAAGGCGGGGATCAATTGCGGAAGGAGGGGATATCAATCGTAGCCATAAATGTTAGGGGCTGCGGCAAATTATTCGAAATACAAGTCCCCAAATCTCAACTCTAGCCTAACTTTAGTCACTTAGGCGGGGGAGTGCCCTTGAATCCGTGCCAGAGAGGGGTTGTTAGCAGGGCCCGATTAACCCGTGCATTTTGAGGCCCCCTACTTTTTGAGGCGAGGGGAGTGGGGTATTTCTATACAATCTCTTGAGACATTGAAACAAATCTCGCTAAGGGTACGTATCATTGCGAAGAATTGCCCAAGCAGAATTCAGTCTGTCCCCTTCCTCCACTAATATTTAGAATTTTCATACATAATACACATGGTTGCATCACAATTCTATGATTCGATGTTAAATTAGATTTATTACTTCACAGAATTAATAAAACGCAATAAAAATAAATTGTAAAAAGTTGGGTCAAATCCCACAATAAAAATAGCTTGTGATGGGAATAATGTTTTATGAAATGTGTCTTCACTTTTTAAACTTTCCTGCATATTTTTGTTCAACCAGTTCTAATGCTTACAATTACCTGAAGATATGCATTTAAAAACAGAAACTAGAGTTTTAAATCACAAGTTTTCAGTCATTTTTGGGCCCCTGAAAATTTTTAGGGGTCGCCCGTTCGTTTGAGACAAAACGCTGCTTACCTACTAACACTTATAGTGTCGACAAAAAATGATTTCTTCCCCTCTCGTTCTATTGTCTCGATGCAAATGACATGTGACGCACTCGCGCACCAAAGAACGGAGTCGGTTCTGTGCGTGACAGGTGGGATTTCGAACAATGGAACCGTGTTCGAGCTGCGGTTTCCAACGTGCGACTCCCACGTCACGGAGCCGGTTCTTCGAGTGGTCGGGTCACGTGGCCGTCCGCGGAGAGCCCAGAGACCATCATTCCGTCGTTTCGAGTGTCGGAGGGAGGTGTGTGCTGGATGTGTGTTGACTCGCTCGTTCGGATTACCACGTCGCGGAGTAAAGGAATTCCTCTGCGCGGATCCGGTGTCGTCCCTTGGAGGTGAGATTTTTGGGTGTGTTTTTGACGGGGCCGAGACCCGGGAATGTGCGGAGATTGGACATGGGGCACATTTCTATTTCAGGGCCCCCACCCATCCTCTCATATCAGTTACGTGTTTTAGTGTTACGACTCTAGAAATTCTTACAATGCCAGAATGAAATAAAAGTTTTGTGGAAAGATCGAACTTAAAAAAAAAAAAAAAAAAAAATGCGATTAAATTATTAAGAGACAAATATAGGTCGACATAGACGGTAGGTTTTTAGTATAAATAGTAAAATATGCAGTAGACATTTCGTATTTAGGAGGTCTTGGATAAAGTAAGTGGATTTTGGGGCCCCTGAAGTCTAAGAAGAGGGGCCTGTGCCCCGCTTGCCCCTGCGGTAATCCCTGCTCGTGCACGAGGACGGACTCGACGCAATGTTCGAATTTTTGAAACGGAACCGTGATGTTTCTTGCGTACCTGAGCGATTTCCCCAAAAGGAGGCTCGAAAATGGAATGACAAATGGCTCCGTAAAAAAGAGCATCATTCGGACTTTCATTAACGCCTGTAGGGGGGGGACTGAGTAGGGCCCGAGTCTCTCCCCAGAAAATGAGTATTCCCTTGCTCTTCGTATTATTTTTTCGGCGGCAAAAAAAGAAAAACATTTCTTCTTCAGCCCGCAATGAATAAGTCGTTAAAAATGTCAACTTTTAATCACTAATCTTCAAAGAAACTTGCTTTCGGTGGGAGAAATAACCACGGGAGAATTATCTGAGCCCTCCCCCCTAAAATTTCGCATACAATAGGGGCCCTGGACAGAGTGTCAGCCATGTCCGTCATTTAGGGGGAGGGGGCAGAGGAGGTCCGTCGCCCGTTTTCTCCTACTTTTGGGAAATCTTCCCGCAAGGAAGTGGGTGTGGTTTTGGCTGCTTTTTGATATCATTTACTACATTGAGTCTATCCCCTTTTGCTCGCCCCCCCCCCCCAATAAATGAAAAGACAGACTTGCTCTCAGGCCGGTTCTTTTTAGTGTACAACCCACACCCCCTCCACATGCGTGCCATTGAGAAATGAGAGTTTATCTGTAAGTGGGCGTGGCTTTTGTATTGCGATATCTGTTCCTCAGAACTAGAACGACGTGAGTCCAGAAATAGCGATTTTTACTTTTTTGCTTCATTGTATGTTAAATCTTATTCCGCGTCGACCCACAAAAAAAAATTTCCAGAAAAGAAATTCCTTCGCAGTTATTTAGCAGCGTTAGAAGAGCGCAAGTCCCATCCTTTGCATGGAGGTACACACACATACCTCATACCTGCATGCACAAAATCCATAATTTGTTCATGGGGCCCCCTGTTCAGTGGCGTACACAACCCCCGCGGTGCGATGATGGGGCGCACTAGGTTTCCGGTTGCGCGATTCAGAAAAGTAGCACAATGAGTTACACCAGTGGTTCCCAAGGTCCTGACCTCTGCTGCCCCCTCCTGAAAATCACCTATTTTGCGTCATAACCGTACCGCACTGTATACGAAAAACTATTTTAGGATTGGAAATATGTTGAAATCGAGAGTTCTGGATGAGTTGCTGCTCACTGCGCGTACCGTAAACAAGAACTTTTTTTATGCCTAGAAAATACGCTTTCGTTTCGAATTAAAATATTGCTACTCGTCCATCAATTGCAACTGTTTTTTACTTTTTACTTTTGACCTCGCGAACTGTATAACTCTCAGTTATACGTTTTTAAAAAAAATAATTTAATCTAATTTTCTTTTAGGGGAGGGGAGGTGCACTTTCAAATCTTGCAGGGAAGGGGGGGGGGCGCACTTAGGTCCATGTACGCTGCTGCTCCTGTTCTTCTTTTCACTCAAATATTTGCATTTAAAACGGAATACATACAAGCTGTTTTAGCATTAAAAAAAAGCCCTGAAGCATATAGCTGGGGTGCGCCCCCCCGGGGGGGGGGGGGGCAAACTGGTGTATACGTCCTTGCTGCCACCGAATTTGATCCCATAGGGTTCTTTTAGAAAGCAGAGAAAAGGACTCTCTCATCTCATCCGAGCAGTCTTCAGACAGCCTGTCCCGTTTGTCCCCGATTGCGGGACGCCGTAAGGACTCGTTAGTGACAGAAATGGGTATGTGTTTCAATCATGAGTCCCGAGTCGTGGACGGAATTCTTCAAGAATTTACGCGCCGATCCTTTGAATTGGAATCATGCGAATTTTTGTAACATTACTGCCCTCTGTTTGTAGAACGTAGGGTAGGTGAGGGCAAAGAGCCGCGATTTGCACTTTCTATAACATCCTGGTGACTAAAGGGTAGATTTTCCCGTTTTTCTCAAATTAAAGTGATTACATGAGGGCAAGACCTTCCGTCTTAGGACGGATTTCCGTCTTGAAGAAATCACCGAGACTGATAACGGGACGGGAAAAAAATGAATCTCATTCCTTCCGTTTTTATTTCCAAAGACATTAAAATAAACTACACATAAAATCGGATTTTTCTAAGTCATAGGCAAACCAGCTTATGCTTACGGATTTGACGTAAAATTTACGCATTTGGGTTGTTTTTTACGCCCTTACGCGTTTGAACCCTCCTCTGTCAATGTCTCCCACTTTGATAGGCTGTGTATCTCTACACTCTACCACATATAGGGCTAATTTTGAGCTTGCCATTATTTTTTACTTTTCTTATGTCTCATATTCCATAGCAAAGGACTTGCACGATCATCATTTTGCCACGCCCCTTTGAGAATTTCAATCCAGTTGCATCCGAGTTGAGTTTATCTAGCATTAATTTTTTCCCTAAAATTTGATCACATATGTTTCAAATGGCAATCAAAATTTAGGAATTTAGCCAGTAAAATTATGCATAAGTCGGCAAATGTGAGTTACTGAAACTCATAAGCATCATTTTTGAACTTTCTTAAAATTTTATACATCATATCAATTAATTAAAATCATATTTTGCATTTGTAAGATTTAAATTGACCCTTTGCACTCATATTTTTGCATCATTCTTAAATTTTGCTCAATTAAATTAGAGCACATTTTTAATCGGATAAGATAATCGTGTGCAGGAAAAAGTTTTACGTATGCCCGTTTTGAAAAGTTGGCAAGTAAATGAGCCAGTAGGGTCATTTTCAAAATTTGCTTACATTTGCTGTCCGGAGGTTAAAAAGACGATTTTGAAGCATAACTTATAGTTTAAATTCAATGCGAATAATTATTTTCTGCAAGAAATACCCCCAAAAAAATTCTATCACTCAACAAATTATTGAAATTTATTTATTTATTTTTATATAAGTCTTTAAAAATGAGAATCAAGGCAAAAACGCTTGTCCATTTCCAATTTTTGCAAGTTCAACTATTTTTTTCCTATACTTAATGATCAAAAAAAGTAAATGTGACATATTATTTTTATGTATTGACTATTAGTATATGGTATTCATGATAAATATTGACAATAGTAATTTTATTTCAATAAGAAATGTATGAATATATTTTGTCCGGAAGTTCTTGTCAAGTCCGTTACCCTAAGATTATTTTAGCTAAAAAAGGTATTTATTGAAGTCAAAAGATGGTAACACGTATTCAGTTAACTTAACAAATTAGTGACGTAACTATTTTGTACCATTTTGTTTCCCTGAGTCGAGAAGTATTGCTGTGGCGTTTCGCACAAAATTTTTTCCAGGTGCGTATTTTTATTCTTTGTCAAGTCCGTTACCAAAGATTTTAGTATTTATTTTTACTTTTTCTAAACTTTTACCCCTAAATATTGTTCATTATACAACTCTAAGAAAATGCATATTGTAGTTCAATTTTTAAATTCGACAACCTAGCCATAATTTGACATTTTGGTTGAAATGTCAAGTCCGTTACTGGTCAAATCCGTTACCAAATGTCAAATTCGTTACCAGAGAGTTTTTGATCAATATTTCAATCATCACAAACATCGTTTTAAGCTTCAGGGTGCAAATAATTTCAAATGAAGTTGGTTCTATGCTCTATGATATAGTTTAAAAGTGAGATTTCATATTGATTTTGTATGGTAATGGACGACAATTTTCCTTGCAACTTACAGTTTTACAACAGCATTTGAATACTTAATTATTCATCAAAGTGTACAACCAGTTACTTTTTCACACACCTACAATATGTGACTAAACGTCTGTTAGTATTTCTAAAAGGAAATAGCAAGTTTAAAAAATTACTTAAAAATTTTGAAATGTAAGCATATGGTGAAAATGACCCAGTACTGAATTTAAAAGGTAGAAATGTATAGTCAAATTGTGACGTCAGTCACCATGGTATGGCCCCGAATCTTTTTATGTAATCTTTTTATGAAACTTATTTGCTGAAATATGAAAAATCGACATTGAAAAAAAAAGACATCGAAAGCAAATTAGCCATGTTTAAAACTCATCGACCGTAAATCATTGGTGGTCATCGAAGGAATTGCTTTTCAATAAGATGGATAGTCAAATAATTCTACTTGAAATTAAAATTCCAGTATTTTTGCGGTTCTTTTTAAAAAAATAAATTACGTTCTCTATGGCGAATTAATCCTTTTTCTTTCTTTTTTTTTTGTTATATATTCTAATGAATTAAATAATTTTTAGCAATCTCTAGTAAGTTGACCTGGTGCTCCCACAGCTGTGTAGCTGGTTCCATAGGACTATAAAAGTACCGGTGTGCCTTATGCCTTTTGTGAACGGCCTTCTATTAACCGGGGGGTCTCGGGAAGGGACTGGGAAATGTGCGTGGTGCGTCCTGGCTTGAAGCGCTTGATTTGCAATTTAAGCCAAACTTTGAAACTCAGTTGCGAGCGTAATATTTAACAGACAGTAGGTTCTCATTTTATTTAAAATTTCAATCTCCACAAATTATATGCAATGTGTATGCATAGCCATTTTAAGAGTCATTTTCAAGATACTGCTGAATTAATGAAAAAACAGGTGTTTTTTGTCACTCATTCGGACGCTGTGGCTAAAGCTCTCTCAGTAGAAGGGGTAAAACTTAGGATAATCATTACAGACCCCATGTGGAATAGATTTAAAAGTTACCAGCTTTCCACCCATTACTTCCGAATGCGACCCTCTCCAACTACTGGCCTATGAGGAGTAACACAAAGAAGGAATCTGCTGTGGATTCAGCGTTTGGTCCTAGAGGGGTCTTTAAAGTATGGGAACAAAAATTGCCCATCACCCCCAAGGTACCCCCTCAGTCGCCGCGGAGCACTCCGCAGAAAGATAGACCCCCTACCCCAATGAGATAAGAACACCTCTCACCCCCTTAAAAATTTCAACTGCGCAGCCTTTTTGATCAGCCCTAAAAATAATTAGAAGAGGCGCAAGTGTAATATCAGGGCTCAAATAGGGCCCTAATATCGCCCCGGTATTTTTTCGAAATCGAAGTACACGCAACTCAGCTTAATTGGACTGTTCGGGTTGCATTCCGTGCGGGGCAGGGGTCATTCGCGCCCAATTTTGAATTGTTCGCATCGCAGTTTTAAGTGCTTTTCCTGCAAAGGAGCTTGTGACTTTTCATTTCGAAAGGACATGCTTTTACGGGCGGAACAACAACAGCAGGAGTAAATAAAAACCAGAAACGCGGAGAGCGGCGAATAAGGTCCTTTTTAACGACAGCCCGAGTTTAGAGCGTTTTCGAAACGGACGCGAAGCAAACAGAGGACCACCCGTAGGTCAGGAATCGGATCTCGCGATGACGTCATCGCTTTTCGAGCGTTTTAGAGACGTTTCGATCCCTTCTCGTCCGAAAAGTAAAATAAGTCAATAAACAGTAATTTTTTGCCACAAAAAGGGGGAAGTTTTTTTTTTTTTTTTTTTTTGTACGAGAATAATTTTAGATAATGCAAAGAACAGTAGCATCTTCATCCGAATGAATGGCGAAACATTTTTTTTTTTTTTTTGTGGGCTAAAATTAGTCGAATATCCAATCAAAGGTCACCCCACCATTCCTTGTCAAATCACCCCCGTTCCCTTAAAAAAAAAAAAAGAAAGAAATAGAAAAAGTTAAGGCAGTTATGAAGAATGCATATGCGAAAGCGATAACTTTAAACAACGAAATATTTATTTTCTGTATTTTCGAGTTCCGTCTGTTTTCCAGAGTCATAGATTCATCGGTAGTACAATTATGCTAGTAGGGTTTTTTTTTTTTTGAAATTTTAAGTGCAAATATTGATGGCAAAACTAGAAGTTATTTGAAGACAAATGCTTTGTTAATCATTTTCCTCTATGAAAATATCAAAATCATTTCCCAGTAGAAAGCCTTACTTTTGTAGTCATTTTGCAAAGGCATTTCGAATCGAATACGCGTTAACCAACGCGTTTCCCTTTCGCTCAACTCTCCAGAAACAAGCAAACATCGTCAAG
This sequence comes from Uloborus plumipes, assembly GCA_038373865.1. Taxonomy (NCBI): domain Eukaryota; kingdom Metazoa; phylum Arthropoda; class Arachnida; order Araneae; family Uloboridae; genus Uloborus; species Uloborus plumipes. The sequence goes on from JAXGGA010001023.1 coordinate 42,713, forward strand.
GTCATAGCTCAACTCATCGGCTGAACGTTTTTGTGCTCATTTCAAGCTTTTATACAATCTTTGTGCCGAAGTAAAAGTTTTTTAAGCGAGAACTTGCGCTAAAATCTCCCGGAGCGATTCGGACATCGACTTCCACCAGTTCGCCAGGTCGAATATGCGAAAAGCACGTGCGTGCGTTGCAAATGTGCTCGTCATTTCTGGAAGGGGCGACAGTTGCTGCCGAACCGGCTCATTGATACAGCGTGGTGTGCATTTTCGGGCATGCTCATCGTGTTTGATCACCTGGAGTGAAAACATGCGATGCACCACCAGTTCGTTTATTCCATCCATAGACTGCAAATTCGTGGATTAAGAAAAAAAAAAGGAGTTGTTGCATGTTTCTGACTCAGGGGCGGTTATATCGAGTGGAAATGCTTATTCACCGAGCTAATGGGGGGCTCGATGGGACTGTGGTGTTTCCTCTCTGTGACCGAGTACTGGCAAGGGAAAATTGAATAATTTATTTCTATCATCATTTCTGTTCACTGCCCGAGACGTTGGCTCATTGGCCTTGAACTGCGCCGTTGTCTCCTGCTCGTGCTGCTTCGGGAGTGGAGTCGTTTAGAATCGAAACGTCCATTCTTCATGAAGGATAGTTTTGTTTTGAAAACTACAAGGCTCAAAAGGGCCAACACTCACTGTGCTGTCCGTCCGTGAAAGCCGCACAGTTTCAGAACGTTTCAGAAACGACGTTCAAAACGTTTTGTATTGTTCTTCACCTTCTTGTTATCTTACCATTTTGGTAAGATGAGAGAAGACCTGACGCATGCGTAAATGCGCGGAAGGTTTCGCCAAAGAAGATCAGACAGCATCTCAGTAGAAAGCGAATATGAAGTGAGGGCTGTTGTCATCGGCCCTTTCGCAACTGCACCGGCGTCGAGTCCGACTTCCACAATGACACGCACGACGTTCGTACGGGAGGCACATTCACACCGAGAAGGGGAGCCTCCATGCCCGAGCCGGGGTTCGAACCCGTGACATCGCTGTCAGACTTCCCTGACTGCTACACAAGCTGGCTGGCATCGGTTTGGAGCCCGAACCCCTTCAGACCCATCGTTCGGAGCGACGGATTTTGAGAAATGGACTGAACGGGTTTCGATTGTTTTTCCGAATGCTAGAAACTTTTGGGAGGTCGCCCCCTTGATTTGACCCCCCCCCCCTCGAGAACCCTCGTCGAGGAACCCTTGATTTGACACAATTCATTTTTTCCCCAATACGTTTTTACGTGTTTTTCCCCCTTACTTAAAATTTATTTATTCATTGTTCTGTGTCATGTTTTGAGCTCTGGTCTAGTTTTTATTACTTTACATTAGTATCTGAAACTTTGGAAGTAATCTCTTTGAAACTCGATGAGGTGTCAAGTGGGTGCCAAAACGAGGGTTCTGATGGATTTGCTGTGTGGACGTAAATACCGAGGTTTTTTTTATCCCCTTTAGTCACCGTACTTTCGTTTTGAGTAAAACTACTAAAAAAGTCTAGCTGCGTTTTGCGCGCCTGGTAGTCACGATCGCTTCGATTTGAAAACGGGGTGATAGGATAAGGAGACGCACTTGCCGGTGCTCACTTCCTGTTGAATGTTACTTCGCATTTCTCCCCTATTTTGAGGAAATCCAAAGAGACCTCAGGCATGCGCGGATGCGAGGAAGGTTTTACGATAAAAGATTAGACAGTAGTGTTACTGGTCCTTCCATTTCAACTATTTTTTTAACGTTTTAGCAGGACCGCGGCATGAGCTCGCGGACTCGCTCTTTGGGGAAACTCCGCTTTAAAGGTGCTCGTGCTGACAACTGTGTAGTCTGGTTGTAATACCGGTCATCTTCGTAACGGAATTTTTTTCAGGCGAGACGATTTTTTGTCACACCTAGGGAATTTGAGATAGGATCCAAAACGCACTATGGTTTCTCATTGCCAGTGGGTGGGGATGTTAGTAAAGGACTTCGTACAGTAAACAGAAATTTTCTCCGAAAATTGAGGAGTTGGCCGGTTTTGCAACCAGACGACACAACTGTTTTCCGCGCCTATCGTAGTCGTTCGATTTCCAAGTTCCAGCCAGCCCGTTCCTTCTCTTGGAACACACCTCTTCCGCTTCCGTCCACTTGTTTTCGATTCTCTCGCCCCAATAATAACACAAAAACACAAACAGCCCCCTTCGTTTATCCGGCGATTATCTCCGCTCAAGAGCCCGTCGAAGACCCCCGCCGGCCTGGGGCCCCGATCATTCGCTTCGGTTCGTTATCTCTCGAAACGATCGCAACCTTCCGGACAGTCCCGCGGCACAATTTCTAGGGCTATCGTAATTAGCTGCGGTTCCAGAGGTGCAAACTCAATGCGAATTTCATTGGAAACAACGGAAACCATGCCCATTTCTATGCAAGTACACTGATTTCTCATAGCCAGGGAGGGCTTCCCCCAAAAGGCGGGTTTGGCTTCTAGTAGGGATGCACCGATAAGCAATTTGGCCGATTACCGATTGATCGGCTGTTAATAATCGGCCCATTAATGATAAGGAGGATTGTTTTTCTTCTATCAATTTTACCATCACTGTTTTTTCTCTCTTATACAATTCCAAGTTTAGAAATAGTAAGTAATTTATTTCTGGGAGAAGATTTTTCTTTCTATTTTCCTAGTTTTCACAAAATAATTTCAATATTTTATCAAATTTCATAGAACCAATTTTCATATTATTGTCAATAACATTGTTAATACATTGTTTGTTTTGTTAATTAGACATAAAAATTCAAAAAAAAAAAAAAAAAAAAAAGCGGGAGGGGAGTCTATAGCGAGCACTCCAATTTAGGAGTACTTTTAATTCATATTTTTTAATAATTAGTAGCCATTTAATTTAATGCTTTTATTCTTTGAAAATTAGAGGTTATTTAAAAGCACTGTGCTAAGGAGAAAACGATCGCCACATGAAAAATGTTGCAACATCGTCTTGTATATTTATTCAAAGTAATTAATTTAAAAAAAACTTTATATCAACCGTGAGGATTATCATTACTGTTAATAAAATTATTCATCATAGTCGATGAATCGGCCCGATTTTGCCGATTATTAATAATCGTCAAAGTGGCCGATTATGGCCGATCAATCGGTGCATCCCTAGTTTCTTGTAAAAAAATAGAGGAGGGTCGCAGGTATTTTTTAACCGACTCCAGAAAAGGAGGAGGTTCTCAATTCAAAGCGTGTGCTTTTTTTTTGTTTGTTCGCACATAACATCTGATCTTCTGGAACCAATTTGAACGATTTTTTTAATCGGTAGGAGATGGTGTAACTTAGGAACCATGTACTCATATGACGATATTTGTTCACTAGAAAAAAGTTATGATCGAAAAACTAAAATTTCACGTTATTTAAAACAATATGTGCTATCGTAAATCCTTACTTCGTTGAGCGACCCGATGGTCAAGTGGTTAAACGCGTCGGGTTGAAGTTCCTGATGAAACGAGATCGAGTCCAGGTCTGCAGGGATTTTTTTGAACAGCTGCATGGTTTTTTAACTATATTTTGATTATTTGAAGTGCATTTACAACTAAAAAGAATGAAATAAAATATTTTTGAAAAAGAAAAAAAAAAAAAAGAACCGACTTCAGTTGGAAATTGCTCTAAGAAGTAAAAAATATTTTTTTTCTTTGAACACCTTCGAAACTACTTTTAAATATAAGTTTTGAAGTCGGCGCAAAAACAATGTATAGAATCATACGCAACTACAATTCAACTATAAATATAAATTTTAATGGATACATTTCATTGATAACCATACATTCGTGTAATGGTACAAATATTATGCTTTTAATGTTCAATGGTTTCTCTGAAAAATGTTGGCAAAATGTGGTTAAATATCATTTGACCTATCGTTTTTGCGCCGACTTCAAAACTTATTTTTAAAAGTAGTTTCCATGGTGTTCAAAGAAAAAAAATATTTTTTACTTTTTAGAGCAATTTCCTACTGAAGTCGGTTCTATTTTTTTTTTTTTTCAAAAATATTTTCTGCCAGTTTTCTGTATTCATTATTCCTCTCAACTCCTTCAACTTCAACTTTTGATTCTGAGGTTGTCATATTGAAATGTCAACTCTCTTTACCAATCTTCGTACTGGCTTATTGAACCGAGCAGGTTGAATGGTCGTCGTAGAAATTGGAAACAGGGCCGACGAGAGGCTATGTCAGCCTAGTCGGAAACTGGGGGCCCGGCCCACTGGGGGAGCCGGCTCGGAATAGGAAGAGTATAAATTTTTAATAGCATATTTAAATAGAAGAATTCATTTTGGTCCGTCGACTCCCGAGCGAGATTCAAATTCGAGATTCTAATTCAGAGTATTTATTCGGCAGTGGATTTTGTCGAGGGGAGATCTGCGGATCCAGAAAATCATTTGGTGGGTGTGTGCAGAGGTGAACGACAAATGAAACATGTATTTTCTATCTTTTCTTTTTTTTTTTTTTGGAACACGTAATGAAAAGTGATCAAATGAAAATGAAGAGGGTCTTTTTCAAAATTTGCTTACATTTGCTGTCCGGAGGTTGAAAAGACGATTTTGAAGCATAACTTATATTTTAAATATAATGCGAACAATTATTTTCTGCAAGAAATACCCCCCAAAAAATTCTATCACTCAAAAAATTATTGAAAATGATTAATTTATTTTTATATAAGTTTTTAAAAATGAGAATCAAGGCAAAAACACTTGTCCATTTCCAATTTTCACAAGTTCAACTTTTTTTTATATACTTAACTAGACGGGTACCCGGCCCTGCCCGGGTTTCGGCCGGGTATGGTGTTTTAGTGACACTCGTTCATGAATTTTTCAACATTAAAGTGCATATACTATATACACACAATGGCTACTTCTGTAAACAATGGCAATTTTTTCTGACTGGACAAACTAAAAAACTGTATTACACACCTTAAATACAAATGCAAGCTACAAATAATGTTTAGGTAAATCGGAAATGTTATAAGCTTGGTACAGGGTGCGGCGGAGAAACTTGCAGACTTGAAAAGTCAACTAAGGGAAAAGTACATCATGTATCAGTTTACTACTTTTTATAAGATATGGTACCTATTCTGAATTTTTATATTAGTTAGATTTAAAAACTACATCGGGAAGAATGACGGCCCCTGTTAATGATGCACTCATGTACCCTAGATTTGTTGCACTCTTTCGAGCATATCGACTGATGGGATGTTGGTGATAGCAAGCCGGATGTTGTTCTCCAGGCGTTGCAGGGTCCGGGGCTTGTCGTTGTAAACGATCGATTTGAGATACCCCCATAAAAAATAGTCACAGAGTGTCAAATCGGAAGAGCGGGCCGGCCACGGTACGTCACCTTTCAAGGAGACGTTATCACTCAACTGGTGAACCACAGCAAGTTTGTAGGGATGAAACTGGAGTTCGTTGTGAAGAATTCGTCTCAGTGTCCAATCAAAAATCCCCAAAGCAGCAGCGTGTTTACGCGCCGAACGCCTGGGAGAGCGCAAAAACGACTCCCTCACTTTTTCGACGTTTTCTAGGGTTCTGGAAATCCGTTGACCTCCTGGGCCTCTGTTTGCCACACTCTCACTTTCCCTGAATGTTTTCACCCACAAAACAGTCGATTCCCAGCCAGGAATGGGAACAACGGGCTGAATTTTGAACCGATAGTTCGGAAGGCACGTTGAGTGGCGACCACCGAAAGATTATTTGAAAAGTAAGATTCGGCGGCGAACGCTCGTTGCTCCTTTGTCCAACGCATGGCGACAACTAAACTATGAGATAACAAAACTTCAGGACCCTCTCTTTAAAATGAGACTCTTCCCACTCCTTTCTGACCACTCCTTGCTAATTAGCATCCAATTAAAATCAACAAGTTTCTCTGTCGCACCCTGTAAAATCAATCGCACTGGAGTCAAGTATTTCCAAACATTACACGTAAAATAAGTCCCATCATTAGTTTATATCCTTGTGACTGACTACATTGGTGAAAACATCTTATGTACCTAACGTAGAAATTTTTTGACTATAAGCATTTTCTGTTCTCTAACTGTTGCCAAAATCAATTATTTTTTTATTTAGTCTCGTTAGCGATTATTGGCACAGATGAATCTAAAAATCCTAAGAAAGCAATAAATTTCATACTTACTCCAGAGAAGCCTTGGTTCACATTTTCATTATGATCACCATTAATATTGTTGTTACCAGGCAACAAATTTTTGCAACAATGGACTGAAAATTTAATCATTTAATGGGGAAACTATATGAAATTTACTATTTTCCATAATAACTTTTTTAAACTAAGCTTTTTAGAAATAAATTATAGCTTATCCTGCTCCCTGTTACTGCAGCTATCTACGGTGAAAAAATGGTTAAAATCGGTTTAGTAGTTTTGAAGTTTACCCCGGACATACGCATACAAAAGTAGTCTTTTATGTATATAGATTGTATAAAAAAAGTATACACACCAAATTATATTTATGTATTGACTACCAGTATATGATATTTATAATAAATGTTGACAATAGTAATTTTTTTTCACTAAGAAATGTATGAATATATTTTGTCCGGCAGTTCCTGTCAAGTCCGTTACCCTAAGATTATTTTAGCTAAAAAAGATATTGATTGCAGTCAAAAGATGGTAACACGTATTCAGTTAACTTAACAAACGAGTGACTTAACTATTTCGTACCATTTTGTTTTCCTGAGTCGAGAAGTATTGCTGCGGCGTTTCGCACAAGATTTCTTCCAGGTGCGTATTTTTATTCTTTGTCAAGTCTGTTACCAAAGATTTTAGTACTAATTTTTACTTTTCTCAACTTTTACCCCGAAGTATTGTTTATTATACAACTCTAAGAAAATGCATATTGTTGTTCAATTTTTAAATTCGACTACCTAGCCATAATTTGACATTTTGGTTGAAATGTCAAGTCCGTTACTGGTCAAACCCGTTACCAAATGTCAAGTCCATTACCAAACAGTTTTGATCAATATTTTAATAATCACAAACATCGTTTTAAGCTTCAGGGACGCAAATAATTTCAAACGAAATTGGCTCTAGGCGCTATGACATTGTTTAAAAGTGAGGTTTCATACTGATTTTGTATGGTAACGGAGGACAATTTTCCTTGCAACTTAAAGTTTTACAACAGCATTTGAATACTTAATTATGCATCAAAGTGTACAACCAATTACTTTTTCACACGCTTAAAATGTGTGAAAAACATCTGTTATTGATTCTAAAAGAAAATAGCAAGTTAAAAAATTACTTAAAAATTCTGAAATGTAAGCATATAGTGAAAATGACCCAAGAGTCTTTCTAGTATAAAAAATAGAGAGAGAGAGAAAGAGAGAGAGAGAGAAAAATTAACCATTATTCTGTAACCATTATCATCTTCCTAACCCTTTCGATTTTTGATTCGTTTGAGGACTAGAAAGCTATTTTTAAGCCATTTAAGTTCTTAATAGTACTGTTTCTCCTCATAAAAGGAAGGCTGTAAAATCAAGATATCATCTCCTTTTACCAGTTTTCATGTTAAACATTTTGAAATGGGCAGGGAGAAGGATTATTAGAAAATATGCATATGCGACCTAAAGAAAATTGGGAGGTAATTAGTTTTCTGTTCATTAGGTGATAAAGCCGTTTAATATTTCTTCGCTCCAATTTTTAACTATCTAAACAAAGTGATATTAAAGGGAACGGAGGTAGCAAGATTCTTCTCCAGAATTGTTTTCGAAATTGAAATTTTAAAAACGGAATTATTGGCCATCTTTGGATGCGTCAAGGCAGGGATGGGGTTCAGGAACTCTCCCTTAATCACTTTTCGTTGTTAGATCTCCAAATCTTCAATGATATTTAGGAAAAACACGTTGGGAAGTTCTCCGAAAAAGGTTTTTTGGAATCGAAGTCCTAAACACGTGTCTTATGACATGCGTCCGTCATTCAGCAAAACATTACTGTTACTGTTGCATTCCACTCTTGAAAACTATACTGGTTGTGAAAATTAGTCTACATAAAGAAGGAGTAATGTATTTTGTAATACAACTTCAGATTAAATGTTATTTTTCATTTTTGGCAGTTATTTTGCAAAAGAATCTTTGGAGCTATTTATTTTTTGGCAGAAATCAACTATATGTCTAGGAACTTAGTTAAAATATTGCTAGATAGGTGACGCTGCAAACTGAGAAAATATTTTACCATTTTATTTTACCCCCTCATTCCCCCACTTTCGCGAGGATTTGAAGACAATGTGAGACCAAATAATGTGAGTAAATCCAGTTGAAGATATCCAATGTGAAAGATAAAGCAATTTCCTTCTGTACGACGTAAAAACCGTCCGCCACTAAAATGGATGGTAATATGTCAGAGCGCATGCGCTTTTCTCTACGTTCTACTACTGGTGGGTTAATGGCACCTTCGGAAGCTCCATTCACCCAGTGAGGTGCCTAATTTTCTAGCCAGCATGGCTCCCTGGTGGCACCCTGCGGCGCCGTACTTACCTTTGGCTTCTCTGTATCTTTCAGTGCATATTTGTGAGAAAGAGGGTGCCTTTGCCTCAGAAGAAGGGTGGACTTGGCACCTCATGGAGTTGTTTTATTTGCGCATAAGAAGGATTTACATCACAAGAGAGTGTAACTACCGCCCAGAGCACAGGTGGAAATCGAACCCACGACCTGCGGCAGACGAAGCAAATGTTGCCGCCACTCGGCTATGGAGTCCCCAAATACACTGAAGTGACAAAAGTCATGGGATAGCAATATGCAAATTTTCATATGGCAGTAGCATCGCATAGAACAGGTATAAATGCGCAGTGCTTTTACAGAGCTTTCATTTCTGTTCAAGTTATTCATGTGAAGAGGTTTTAACGTGATGATGACCGCACGACGTGAAATTAACAGACTTTGAACGCGGAATGTTAGTTGTAGCTAGACGCATGGGTCATGCCATTTCGGAAATCGTTAGAGAATTCAACATTCCCAGATCCACTGTGTCAAGAGTGTGCCGAGAGTATGAAATTTCAGGCATAACATCCCACCATGGACAGCGCAGTGGTCGACCGCCTGCACTTAAAGATCGAGACCGGCGACGTCTGCAAAGAGTCGTAAATTCTAACAGACAAGCAACACTGCGTCAAATCACCGTAGAAATCAATGTGGGACGTACAATGGACGTGTCTGCTAGAACTGTGCGGAGAAATTTGGATTTCTTGGGCTATTCCAGCAGAAGACCGACTCGAGTGCCTTTACTGACAGAACGACATCGCTTGCAGCGACTCTCGTGGGCACGTGAGCATATCGGTTGGTCCCTAGATGAATGGAAAACCGTGGCCTGGTCCGATGAGTCACGATTTCAGCTGGTAAGAGCCGATGGTAGGGTTCGAGTGTGGCGCAGACCCCACGAAGCCATGGACCCAAACTGTCAGCAAGGCACTGTTCAAGCTGGTGGTGGCTCCGTAATGGTGTGGGCTGTTTTTTCATGGCATGGACTTGGTCCTCTAGTGCGACTGGACCGAACATTGACTGGAAATGCTTATGTGCAACTACTTGGAGATCACTTGCAGCCATTCATGGACTTCATGTACCCAAACAACGATGGGATTTTTATGGATGACAATGCGCCATGTCACCGGGCCACAACTGTTCGCAATTGGTTTGAAGAAAATTCTGGACAATTCCAACGAATGATTTGGCCACCTAGATCGCCCGACATGAATCCCATTGAGCATTTATGGGACACCATCGAGAGGTCTGTTCGTGCCCAAAATCCTGCCCCATCAACGCTTTCACAATTATGGACGTCTATCGAGACAGCATGGGTCAATATTCCTGCAGAAGACTTCCAACGACTTGTTGAGTCCATGCCACGTCGAGTTGTTGCACTTCGCCGGGCAAAAGGAGGGCCGACACGATATTAAGAGGTATCCCATGACTTTTGTCACTTCAGTGTATTACTTAAATATTGCTCTTTGAAATTTACAAAATGAGTTCGCACATTACGTTGAATTTGAATTGAATCAATGTTTTTCAAAAAGTTCAAGGAATGAAGCAAGGATGTAACAAATTTGAAGTCTTTGGAGAAAGTTTTCTAACACTGTTGATACATCTGATACGTTTTTTTTGCCCATCTCGACTCTAACGTGTGAAAGCAAATGACACGTTCTTTTTTCTTTTCTTTTTCTTCGAACCACTCCCCTTCAGATGACAGAGCTCATACAGCAATGACTGATGAGTGATGATGTTGACATTTAGAATAACTTAAAGGAATGACAGCGGGAATCGAATTGTTGGGAGGGATGCCCTTAATTGCACGTCCGAATCCATGCACTTGGTTATTCGTTACGAATTTTTTTCTCGTTGAGGGGTAGAAAAGAAAAGAAAAAAAAAAAAAAGAAAAAGTTGCTTTTCAAATGTGCTTGTACACTTCACTTCTCAAAGAGGAAGATGAGTGATGGATGCGAAATAACTGAGAAGTGTTTCACAATCCACCTTCTCGCGCAAAAGTAAAGAAGCGTTCAGAGCTGAAGTGGATCAAGTCTAAAGTTATTTTATCAAAACATTTTGAGCTGGTTCCTGACAAATCAAAGTTTTCTCTTTCGAGGATAGCATCCGGGAAATCTAGGTGATGACTCCCAGGCCCATCTTTCCCATTAGGCACTCTGGGCAGGTGCCCGGGGCCCCACCGTCGATAGGGGTCCCCAGTTTCTACGGGATTATCAAGGAAAAAAAACTGATATTTATTTCCAAAAACCATGTTCATTTAAAAACAATCGAACGGTAATGAGCCAGGGTTGGCAAAAGCCGGGTTTTTCTACAAAAACCCAACCCACCCGGGTTTTTCTGGGTTTTTGTATATTAAATTTTATTTCTTATGCGGGTATTGACGTATAATGTATGCATTAATTCATATAAAAATGTATTTATTAAGTTAAAGTTCTGAATCGCATTTAATCAATGTCAATGAATTAATAATTAATATTATTAACAATATCAATTATTATCATCAACCGAATTGTAATATTTAATGTGTATATTTAAGAAGCTTTGGACAAAGGTTTCAGCTATAAACTTTTATCACTTGTTTTTTACAAAATAGAAGAACTGTTGCAAATGGGCTTTCCTACAAATACAGCAATATTTAGGGCGTGAAAGTTTCAAAAACTTAAATTTATGCCATTAAAAAATTAAAACCATTTGCACTTGTTTATTAATAGAAATAATCATCTTTTCTCATTAAGTAGCCTGCTTCAATATCTAGTCATGTCATTTGCATGTTTTTTTTCAGGCATATCTCAATAATAGGTGTGTAGATAATAGAAGTATAGTGTGTAGAGAATAGGTCTGAGATAAGGGAAGGGTCTCCCCTCCTCCTATTTTCAAAACCAAAACTGATTAATTTCAGATGGGGGAGGGGGGACTCTTAATCGATTTTTTTTTTTGAAATAAGCTTAAGAAAAAACTAGGTTAACATTAGAATCATAAATTTATTAATAAATGCTTGTCATAATATTTTAGTAGTAATAAATTGCGTAGGGACGCAGTTTTTTTGCTTTTTTAAATCAAAGAAATTCTTTAGTGCTTCAAGTCAGTGGTATGGTACGTCTACTATAATATAGCACATGAAAATCATCATATACTAAATGCAATACGGTTAGAAGAAATGAAAATAATACAGTGAACTCTCACTTATAACACCGCCTCATTTATGCGCCTTTTCACTTATACGACGATTTTCAGTGGTCCCGGAACATTTCATAGTAAACTAATGATAATTTCATTCGTTTATATGTCGCCCTAAAGATAAAGATTTCACTCATGCGCTGAATTTTTCGTAAAATGCAAACAATTAAACTTATTTTCCTAAAAAATGAGCCTGTTTCTTCACTTTCCTCTTTAATCTTTCGCTTTTATTGCTCACAGAAATCATTTTTTCCACATGAACTAGAGTTCGGAGAGGGATAATTATCTATTATGGATCGTTTTAAAGGGACCAGTTTGCGACTAGGTATGCTACAACTTTGGTTTTCTCCTTATCATTGTAGTCAGGTTACAGTAGTTGCCAAACCGTAGTAATATGACCATTATCTATAGAAACATTCTTATTCATGCTCTCATTAGAACTTATATAGCATTTTAGACTTTTGAATATGCTTGTTCACTTATGCGTCTCTCTCACTTATACGTCTTTTTCTGTTGTAGTCCGTGGAGTTAGTGCAAACATATTTCATTTCCGGATACCAGTCTGAAATTTTATGTGGATCTTAAATTCACATAGGAGGACAAAAAAACGCCGGGAGACACTTGATCGGAGGTCAAGGTCATTCCGTGATGACGTCATCAAAATGGCCGCTTTTACAGGTAAATACGTTCGTTTAACTGCTTAAAACTCCATCATAGATTGAAATATTGCAAAACTCAAATATATCATCTGAAAGCACTTTAAAAGAGCTATTTAGAAAGATTTAATTTTTCTTTCTGAGGTAGAGTTCTCACCTGTAATGACGTCATCAAAATGGCCGCTTTTACAGGTAAATACGTTTGTTTAACTCCACCTAAAACTCCATCATAGATTCAAATATTGCAAAACTCAAATATATCATCTGAAAGCTCTTTAAAAGAGCTATTTAAAAAGACTTAATTTTTCTTTCTAAGGTCAAAGTCCCACCTGTGATGACGTCATCAAAATGACCGCTTTTACAGGTAACTACGTTTGTTTAACTCCCCTTAAAACTCCATCATAGATTCAAATATTGCAAAACTCAAACGTATCACCTGAAAGCTCTTTAAAAGAGCTATTTAGAAAAAATTAATTTTTCTTTCTGAGGTCAAGGGCCCACCTGTAATGACGTCATCAAAATGGCCGCTTTTACAGGTAAATACGTTTGTTTAACTCCCCTAAAACTCCATCATATATTTAAATATTTCAAAACTCAACTATATCATCTGAAAGCGCTTTAAAAGATCTATTTATAAAAATATAATTTTTCTTTCTGAGGTCAAGGGTTCACCTGTGATGACGTCATCAAAATGGTCGCTTTTGCAGGTAAATACGTTCATTTAACTGCTTAAAACTTCATCATAGATTCAAATATTGCAAAACTCAAACGTATCATCTGAAAGCCCTTTAAAAGAGCTATTTAGAAAAAATTAATTTTTCTTTCTGAGGTCAAGGGCCCACCTGTAATGACGTCATCAAAATGGCCGCTTTTAACAGGTAAATACGTTTGTTTAACTCCCCCTAAAACTCCATCATATATTTAAATATTTCAAAACTCAACTATATCATCTGAAAGCGCTTTAAAAGATCTATTTATAAAAATATATATTTTCTTTGTGAGGTCAAGGGTTCACCTGTGATGACGTCATCAAAATGGTCGCTTTTGCAGGTAAATACGTTCATTTAACTGCTTAAAACTCCATCATAGATTCAAATATTGCAAAACTCAAATACATCATCTGATAACTCTTTAAAAGAGCTATTTAGAAAGATTTATTTTTTCTTTCTAAGGTCAAGGGCCCACCTGTGATGACGTCATCAATATGACCGCTTTTACAGGTAAATACGTTTGTTTAACTCCCCCTAAAACTCCATCATAGATTCAGATATTGCAAAACTCAAATATATCATCTGAAAGCTCTTTAAAAGAGCTATCTAGAAAAGTTTCATTTTTCTTTCTAAGGTCAAGGGCCCACCTGTAATGACGTCATCAAAATGGCCGCTTTTACAGGTAAATACGTTTGTTTAACTCCCCCTAAAACTCCATCATATATTTAAATATTTCAAAACTCAACTATATCATCTGAAAGCGCTTTAAAAGATCTATTTATAAAAATATATATTTTCTTTGTGAGGTCAAGGGTTCACCTGTGATGACGTCATCAAAATGGTCGCTTTTGCAGGTAAATACGTTCATTTAACTGCTTAAAACTCCATCATAGATTCAAATATTGCAAAACTCAAATACATCATCTGATAACTCTTTAAAAGAGCTATTTAGAAAGATTTATTTTTTCTTTCTAAGGTCAAGGGCCCACCTGTGATGACGTCATCAATATGACCGCTTTTACAGGTAAATACGTTTGTTTAACTCCCCCTAAAACTCCATCATAGATTCAGATATTGCAAAACTCAAATATATCATCTGAAAGCTCTTTAAAAGAGCTATCTAGAAAAGTTTCATTTTTCTTTCTAAGGTCAAGGGCCCACCTGTAATGACGTCATCAAAATGGCCGCTTTTACAGGTAAATACGTTTGTTTAACTCCCCCTAAAACTCCATCATAGATTCAGATATTACAAAACTCAAATATATCATCTGAAAGCTCTTTAAAAGAGCTATTTAGAAATATTTAATTTTTCTTTCTAAGGTCAAGAGCCCACCTGTGATGACGTCATTAAAATGGCCGCTTTTACAGGTAAATACGTTTGTTTAACTCCCCCTAAAACTCCATCATAGATTCAGATATTACAAAACTCAAATATATCATCTGAAAGCTCTTTAAAAGAGCTATCTAGAAAAATTTAATTTTTCTTTCTAATTTTAAGGGCCCACCTGTGCTGACGTCATTAAAATGGCCGCTTTTACAGGTATATACGTTCGTTTAACTCCCCCTAAAACTCCATCATAGATTCAATTATTGCAAAACTCAAATATATCATCTGAAAGCTCTTTAAAAGAGCTATTTAGAAAGATTTAATTTTTCTTTCTGAGGTCAAGGTCCCACCTGTAATGACGTCATCAAAATGGCCTCACATGACGTCATCACAGGTGGGCCCTTGACCTTAGAAAGAAAAATTAAATCTTTCTAGATAGCTCTTTTAAAGAGCTTTTAGATGATATATTTGAGTTTTGCAATATTTGAATCTATGATGGAGTTTTAGGGGGAGTTAAACAAACGTATTTACCTGTAAAAGCGGCCATTTTGATGACGTCAGTACAGGTGGGACTTTGACCTCAGAAAGAAAAATTAAATCTTTCTAAATAGCTCTTTTAAAGAGCTTTTAGATGATATATTTGAGTTTTGCAATATTTGAATCTATGATGGAGTTTTAAGCAGTTAAACGAACGTATTTACTTGTAAAAGCGGCCATTTTGATGACGTCATCACGGGTGATCCCTCGACCTCAGAAAGAAATATTAAATCTTTCTAGATAGCTCTTTTAAAACGCTTTCAGATGATATAGTTGAGTTTTGCAATATTTAAATCTATGATGGAGTTTT
Source organism: Uloborus plumipes (assembly GCA_038373865.1). NCBI lineage: Eukaryota > Metazoa > Arthropoda > Arachnida > Araneae > Uloboridae > Uloborus > Uloborus plumipes. The sequence goes on from JAXGGA010001023.1 coordinate 57,938, forward strand.
AGGGGGAGTTAAACAAACGTATTTACCTGTAAAAGCGGCCATTTTGATGACGTCATTACAGGTGGGCCCTTGACCTCAGAAAGAAAAATTAAATATTTCTAAATAGCTCTTTTAAAGAGCTTTCAGATGATACATTTGAGTTTTGCAATATTTTAATCTATGATGGAGTTTTAAGCAATTAAACGAACGTATTACCTGTAAAAGCGGCCATCTTGATGACGTCATCACGGGAGTTCATGGCCCCTGATCAAGTGTCTCCCGGCGGTTTTTTGTTCTTATATATGTACCTAAGCTCTGTACCAAATTTCACACTGGTATCCGGAAGTGAAATATTTCGGCTGTTTTTGTCGCTAACTCCACAGACTATTGGTCCCTTGGGCCGGCGCATAAGTGAGAGTTCGCTGTAATAAGTATTTTGCAACAAAAAGCAGTATCATAGCTAGAAAAATTTTCTGGACGATGACTTTAAAATTGAAGAAATAATAATTATTTTATTAAGTAAATAATTACTGTAAGAAAAATTATCTCAAATAAATCTGATTTCTTACTTATTTTTTATGCATAATTTAAAAGAGATATTATTATTGACTATATTTGTTGAAAACTTAGAAATTAACAAAAACCCACTTTTGACAAAAACCCGAGCGGGTTTTTCTGGGCTGGGTCCACCTTTGCCAACCTTGGTAATGACTGAGAGTGCTAAAAGAGTTTTTTTTGTGGATTATATTATATTATCTATTCGTTTGATGTGGCTATAGAGAAATAAAAGTAAATCTTGAACCACGCTTATCAACTTCATTTGTCTATTCTCCCCAAATAGGGTCTATCAAGGTCACATAGGGACCCCGTTATCGTAATCTGCCCAGGGCCTCCGATACGTTAATTCTGTTAATCCATTATTGACATAATCCATTCCCTCCGCTATGTTAATCTACTATTAAAGGCTCCCCTGATGACACCGGGGGAAACTGTTATGACACTTGGCACGTTTTTAAACACAATGCGCCTGAAACGTTTCGACCAATGCGCAGCTAAAGCGGATGACGATTGCTCGATCAAGCGGCAGGATCATCATCAGCATGAATGATACGTTGGAAAATGGTGGGAGAAATTCTTGATTTGAGTCAACTAAGCAGTTCATTGGCAAAGCAGTCGCGGGACATAGCAGTATTTTGCAAATATTTTGGCCTGTCAAAACATTTTGCAAAATTCATGAAATATCCACCCAGTGGCTGCTCAGTCTTCATTTAGAGCAGTGGTTCCCAACCTGTGGGTCGCGACCCCAAATGTGGTCGCGACATCATCCATAGAGTGGAATTTTTTTTTATTACAAGTTCGAAAATTAATGTGAGTTTAGGGGAAAAATAGAAACTTTTGAGTAGCATTAATACTTGAGCGCAGTAGCAAACCCAGAAGCGACGTTATGGGGCTACGTCAACCCCCTCCCTCTGCCCTGACCTCCTCCCCCTCCCCACAACGTCTTCTAAGATTAGTTAAAAATTTGGTTCTAAGTACTTCAATCTCTTCTAATTTCCGAGAAACACAGCCCTTTCTTTATTGTTTCTCTCGCAATCTAAAATCTTACAAAGTTTTGTTTTTCTATCAATTTCGAATTATTCTTCGGAGATAGCTCCTGTACTCCAGCCAGTAGTGTAAACAGGAGGCTCAATAGATAAATAGATAAATAAAATAAATAGATAGTAAAGAAATAAATAAGTAACCAAAAATTTTAAAATAGAAAAATTAAAAAAAAAAAAAGGAGGAAAACAGAAAGACACGACAGTTGCAGCTGATCAGGTTATTTCTCAATCGTGACATGCTTCCCAGAAAATCCAAAACGGTGTCGAAACATCTCCATCAAAGCGCGCTGCGGTAACTGTTTCGCGAGTCATTATTTCACTCGGAAAGGAGCGTTTGTGAGCAATCGTTTGAGTAAAGCATCTTCCTTCAGAGACAGGTTTCTGAAAACTAGTATTCCAAAAGCGAAGGTTGGTTTTCCTCTTTCGAGGCAATGACTAAGGCCGCATGAATTTCAGCGGAATTTCTCACGTTGTTATTCATCTTATTACTAAATGCGTCGCGCGGTTTACCTCGAAAATAAAAGTTGTGTCAAGTGACCCAAGTTCAACAATCAGGCTTAAATGAAAGGAAAGCAATTAATTATGGTTTGAAAACACTAAAAAACACGCTTTTAGAGTAACTGATTTCCCTTTAATTTTTCAAAACTATTGAATATCCGACTAAGTTGTTTATATGCATTAGTATTAAATATATTACTTTCATATTTGTAAAGAACGTGAAATTTATCTTTTATTCGGAGTTACATGCATTCAAACAAACAAATGAACCCACTTGTGAAACTAATAAAAGTGTAAATGAATACAAGAAATACCTTTGTGCTATTGATGTGAAGTTTTAATCCAACGTTAAAGAAGCGCAAGTAACAGGTATGCTGCAGACGTGTGTTTCGGGGCGACAAGGAACCCCTCTTTCGATGCAAGAAGTGTGAGCTTTAGGATGAAGAATCATTTTATCGGATGATTCTTTTTTTTTGAAGCCCCGATTTTTTTTTTTTGAAGTAAAAAAAGTGTGAATTTTTGAGTATCCTCGTACCTCTGGGCCGAATTTGCGAAGATCCGACGTTAAATGGATTTCTATTAGAAACACATATTTTTAGAGCTATACTGATGTTTTAAAGCATAAAAATAGAAGAGAGAGAGGGGGGCAAGTTTGTTGGGGGGGGGGGGGCACTTTTTAAAGTGGGTTAAGGAAATAAGCCGTGCGAACAGCATAAATGTAAAAGTTCAATAAACACGACACTTTAAAGCTCGAAAGATCCAAACCACTACCGCATGGAAAATAACGCCTTGATTAGTCTTCCTACCATGCCCCAGAGTTTTGCGCCACCGCGCAGCTTCTTGAAAGATATAGGGATGCCGGCGGGGGGGGGGGGGGAAGTAATATGGAGCAAGTTACGTCAGGAAATATTTTTGAGGGGGGGGGGTCAAATTGGCCGCTTTTACAGGTAAATACGTTTGTTTAACTCCCCCTAAAACTCCATCATAGATTTACATATTTCAAAACTCAACAATATCATCTGAAAGCGCTTTAAAAGATCTATTTAGAAAGATTTAATTTTTCTTTTTGAGGTCAAGGGCCCACCTGTGATGACGTCATCAAAATGGCCGCTTTTACAGGTAAATGCGCTCATGTAACTGTTTAAAACTCCATCATAGATTTAAATATTGCGAAACTGAAATATATAATCCGAAAACGCTTTAAAAGAGCTATTTTTTAGTGCTTGGTTTTATTTTCTAAGACAAATAGTTGAAAAGTTATAGCAATTTTAAATTGAAAATGTATAACAAACGTATTTACCTGTAAAAGCGGCCATTTTGATGACTGCATCACAGGTTTTCCCTTGATCTTAGAAAGAAAAATTAAATCTTTATAAATAGCTATTTTAAAGAGCTTTCAGATGATATATTTGAGTTTTGCAATATTTGAACCTCTGATGGAGTTTTAGGGGGAGTTAAACAAACGTATTTACCTGGAAAAAAACGGGCATATTGATGACGTCATCACAGGTGGGCCCTTGACCTTACAAAGAAAAATGAAATCTTTCTAAATAGCTCTTTTAAAGAGCTTTCAGGTGATATAGGTTAGTTTTAACATATTTAAATCTATGATGGAGTTTTAGGGGGAGTTAAATAAACGTATTTACCTGTAAAAGCGGCCATTTTGATGACGTCATTACAGGTGGGACCTTAAAAAGAAAAATGAAATCTTTCTAAATAGCTCTTTTAAAGAGCTTTCAGATGATATATTTGAGTTTTGCAATATATCAATCTATGATGGAGTTTTAAGCAGTTAAACGAACGTATTTACGTGTAAAAGCGGCCATTTTGATGACGTCATCACAGGTGGGCCGTTAACCTCAGCAAGAAAAAAGAATATTTTCTAAATAGATCTTTTAAAGCGCTTTCAGATGATATAGTTGAGTTTTGCAATATTTAAATCTATGATGGAGTTTTAGGGGGAGTTAAACAAACGTATTTACCTGTAAAAGCGGCCATTTTGCTGACGTCATTACAGGTGGGACCTTGACCTGATCTGAAAGCTCTTTTAAAAAGCTTTCAGATCAGGGGTGCCCATCCCCCCCAAGCTCAATGGCGCAAATTCCCCCCCAAAATTTTTCACAATCCTCTTTTGCTTTTCATTTTTTATATTTACCCCTCTTTTTTATTTTATTTATTCTTTAAATATTATTTATTTATTTTTTAAATATTATTTATTTATTTTTTAATATTTTTTATTTGTTTAAAAAAAATTATTATTTTTTTTAAATTAATTTATTTTTTATATTTCGATTATTTTTTTTATTATTAATTTTTAGATGTACTAATTATGCGCAGAATAGAATCACTTTTTTGCTCTTCCACACATTCCAAGCACACACACAGAGAAAAAATAAATAAATAAATAATAAATAATAATAAAGTAATAAAATAAATAATTAAATAAAAAAATAAATTAATGAATAATTTTTATTTAAAAAAATCAGTAACTACTTTATATAAAAAAATAAATGAATAAATAATTTAAATAAATAAATAATAGGTTAATAATTTAAATAAATAAATAATAAGTTTTAAAAAATCCCCCCCAAAAATTTTGATGGCGCAACTTGCGCCATAATCCCCCCCCCCCCGTGGGCACCCCTGTTTCAGATGATATACTTGAGTTTTGCAATATATCAATCTATAATGGAGTTTTAAGCAGTTAAACGAACGTATTTACCTGTAAAAGCGGCCGTTTTGATGACGTCATCACAGGTGGGCCCTTGACCTCAGTAAGAAAAATTAAATATTTTCTAAATAGATCTTTTAAAGCGCTTTCAGATGATATAGTTGAGTTTTGAAATATTTCAATCTATGATGGAGTTTTAGGGGGAGTTAAACAAACCTATTTACCTGTAAAAACGGCCATTTTGATGACGTCATCACAGGTGGGCCCTTGACCTCAGTAAGAAAAATTAAATATTTTCTAAATAGATCTTTTAAAGCGCTTTCAGATGATATAGTTGAGTTTTGAAATATTTCAATCTATGATGGAGTTTTAGGGGGAGTTAAACAAACCTATTTACCTGTAAAAACGGCCATTTTGATGACGTCATCACAGGTGGGCCCTTGACCTTAGAAAGAAAAATCAAATCTTTCTAAATAGCTCTTTTACAGAGCTTTCAGATGATATATTTGAGTTTCGCAATATTTAAATCTATGATGGATTTTTAAGCAGTTAAACGAACGTATTTACCTGTAAAAGCGGCCATTTTGATGACGTCATCACAGAATGACCTTGACCTCCGATTAAGTGTCTCCCGGCGTTTTTTTTGTCCTCCTATGTGAATATAAGCCCCACATGAAATTTCAGACTGGTATCCGGAAGTGAAATATTTTTGCACTAACTCCACGGACTATCCGGGAAACACGACATTACAGTGTCTTCTCTCCGACAGGGATGCTGCCGAGATGACGCTCCTCCTCCTGCTGCTGACGGCGGCGTGCGCGGGCGGCTCCTTCGTCCGGTTCCGCGACCCGCACCACCCCGAGCCCCTGCTGACGGTGCTGCTGCGCCCCTGCGCGCCCGCGCCCTGCCGGGGCGCAGACGTGTACGTGGGCGGCACCAACGCCCTCCTCCACCTGGACGCGGCGCTGCGCCCGAGGGCGCGCGTCTCCACGGGCCCCGCGCTCGACTGCGCCCCGGACGCCCCCGCGCCCTGCGGCGCGGCCCCCGCCCACGACCGCAGCCGCGCCCTGCTGCTGGCGCCGCCCCTGCTGCTCAGCTGCGGCACGCTGCACCAGGGCATGTGCCGCCTGCACAAGGCCGACGACATCGCCTCCAGGTGATCGTTTAATCTATACATATAAAAATGAATGTACATACAGGGTGCCCACTCCTATCGTGGACCAGTAGCTAATTTCTTAACCGTTAGAGATAAGCATATAGTTCATTTGGGAAAAATCTCTAAATTACGAAAGGAATTTTGGGTCCATTCAATGTTTTTCAAAAAATCAAATTTTGAAAGAGTTACGAAATTTAGATTTTTATACAGCCCCCAGTCCTATCAATCATATTTAGTAAAACATTCTTGACACTGTAACGTTTAAAACTAAAAAAAAAAAAAAATCACTGTTCTACCACAAAAATTGACCGAGTTATGACGTTTTGAAAAATCAAGATTTTGCATTATTTCATAACGTCATCGGTGGAGCGATCCCTCGGTGACGTCATGAAATAATAATTTTTTAAAACGTCATAACTCGGTCAATTTTTGTGGTAGAACAGTTTTTTTTTTTTTTAGTTTTAAACGTTACAGTGTCAAGAATGTTTTACTAAACATGATTGATAGGACTGGGGGGCTGTATAAAAATCTAAATTTCGTAACTCTTTCAAAATTTGATTTTTTGAAAAACATTGAATGGACCCAAAATTCCTTTCGTAATTTAAAGATTTTTTCTCAAATGAACTATATGCTTATCTCTAACGGTTAAGAAATTAGCTATTGGTCCACGATAGGAGTGGACACCCTGTATGTACCTTGTACTGTGCATGTACCTGTGCATGGCCTCTAATAGACTCAAAAATTTCGCTAAAAATTTCCCCGTGTGTTTGTGTCCTCACTGGGCACATCAAGAGACCCATTAGAAAAAAAAATCGGACTGGTAGTTCGTTTTTTATTCCAATTTTAGTAGAAACTTCCACATAAAATCTCTCAATTTGTAAAGGCTTTCCTCCATTAAAATCGGTATTTAGTGCTTCATATCATCTCCCCCTCGATAGCTCATTTTGCGTTTGATATTTTCGTTGCTTCGCGTGGTTTTCCGAGGCTTCTCTCTATTCAAATAGTTCGGACATGTTTCTTTCGCGAGTATTCACCCTTGAATATATAACACTGCTGGGGATGGGATTCTGCATGTTGCATTTTCACCCGCGCGACGCCGGGCAATCCACAGTTTAATATGAAATAATAATGGTGCTTTGTAAATATGTTTATTGCTTGAGGCTTTCACGGCCGGCGTCAATATGAAGAGGTGTTTCCGGACTTATAGGCCATGGTCGATATGGAACGCGGCCTATAACTCGGAAATACCTCTTCAATAATAAATATATTGTTAATAATTTAATTTAATAATATTATTTCAATTTAATTTTAATAATTATAAATTTTCATTTTATTTTAATGTAGATTAATGAAAATTCAAATAAAAATTTCGCTAATCAAGCTTAAATTCTTGCCGGCAATGTGCTGTTGTTTGTCTTGTGTCAGCTAGTCCAACAATCTGAAGTGTTCTGACTCACTTTTCTGACATTTAGTGTCAAGTCCGACTGCCACAGTACATACATGCCATAGGGACCCGATTTTTGGGTCGGTAGGCAGCACAACAGCGTGAGAGAGAACCTGACGAAGTCGGTGCCTCCTCATCCAGATCAGACATCTCTCTGATCACTTGACGAGGTGGACTCCGCCATTTTGTCCCGCACGGGACGCTCATGAACCGAGTTGTTTGTCAGAGAAGTCCCACACCGGTTGATTTCTTAGCCGAGAGAATTCTGCTGATTCTCCCTTCGAATCACTACTTTCTAGTGGAATGCACGAGCGTCACGTGCGGGACAGGATATCCCTGTAGTGGTTGAGACGTTGGTCTCTCACGCCCAAAGGCGCGGGACCAAACCCGGCAGCAGTTGGTGGGATGCAGAAAATCGACAGCGTCCATATCGAATGATGATGCGACATGTAGAATCCCTCGAGCATGCAAACGAGTACGGAGTATCTCTTGGCAAAATGAAATTCCTAGTGCAGCTTCGCATCGAAGAGAGTTCAGGTGCTCCATCTAGTGGGAAAATCGGGTTTCGAAATTCTCGTGACCGTGGTCTTCGCCGAAAGCAGGACTGTCGATTTTGGAGAATGCCAATGCACCAGGTCTGAAAATGGTTAGTAGCCAATGCACTGCCCAGTTTGAAACAGCAATCTTAAACTCGCATCTGATAAATTCAGTTTTTGCTATCAGCCAAGTGTTCGAGATATGTTTCTAGAAATTGAAACTTTATACCAATTTTAGTCTGCATTTTGAAATTTTTTATTTGTTTTGAGTATGACAATAAATATTATTTTAAAGGCTCCTCAAGAACCAATTAATATTTGATTGTCCACTGCTTTGTTTGTTTAAAAATAATTGAAATTTTTATTTCGGCTACTACAATGGCGGAAAAAAAATTCCAGCACCAAGAAAGACTTGCGTTAAATAAATGAAATTTGGTAGGCTTGTTTATACAACTGAAAGAGGACATCGATTGAAATTTTGCGCTCCGCACATAAGTGTGGCGCAGCCGTCACTCAAAACATTCAAATAAGGCTTGTTTCAAAAGCGTGTTGTAAAGCTCATGAGTACTATTTTCCCGTGAATTTTGACGCATTGCGTTCATGTCAGCCAGGAATGCCTTTAAGAAGACGAAGAAGCCATTATCAACAGCTCAGCGAGTTTAAACGAGGTCGTACTATTTGGCTACGAGAAGGTGGATTTTCATTCCGCGATATTACAGAAAGACTTGGTGGGAATGCTTCCACCGTGAATAATTAGCTGAAGCTATGGTCAAAGGTTGGTACTAACTCAAGAAGATAGAGTTCTGAGCGGCCACGTGGCACGACTGAGAAGTATAGGCCGTTGCTATTTAATTGTCATTACTTATTTCTGTTAAATTTATGTTGCGTGCTTAAAATTATAAAAAAGAAACTGAAAACAACCATTCTATCGAACTTTCAACACACCGAACTCTTTTATTCTTCTTTTATTTTTACACCACAATAATTTGCTGTTGCCATTCTGACAAAGTAAAATTATATTGAAAACATTTGCTATTGTGGCTATGCATCCGCCACATTACTCCCCTACCAGTAACGTTAAAAAAAGGTAGAAAAAGTACTATAATGCTAGTCTGCAAAAAAATAAATTACAATAAGTATATTATTACATATTTACAAAATAACATATCAATGGGGAGAAAAAAATAAAAATTATTATAATAATTGAAAAATCAGTCTCTAAATCTGACTGGAAGTTTGATAGTTCGACCAGTTCGGGATTGTCTAAGAGGTATTTTTGAACTGGACTGAGTCACAGCTGGCATGGTGGAACTGTGTTCGGTGACTACTGGCGTTGGAACCGTGCTTTCACATTCCGGAGACATGGTTGTCTGTTGCTCGCGTTGGTTTGCCTTATCATGATGTTCAGAGAGCAAGTAGGCTGGCTTTAACCTGTCTATAGAAACATTTATTTCCTTATTTTTCTTCTTTATAGTAAAATACTTTGGAAAACGATGGAGAACTGGATAGGGACCTTCATATGGAGGTTCAAGTTGCTTCCGAACTCTATCAATACGAAGAAAAACGTGAGAAGTTGAATTTAAATCGGAATGTACAATATGTTTGGTACACTTATGTTGAATTTTTCTTGGTCTGATCAATTCCATATGCTTTTGCAATTTATTGACAAAAGTTCCAGAAGGTGTTTGAATTATATTTTCATCAAAAAATTCACCAGGAAGTTTTATATTTTCACCATATACCATTTCTGCTATGGTATGAGTAGTATTATCTTGGATGGCAGTGCGTAAACCTAACAGAACTGTTGGTAATGTTTCACTCCAAGCCATGTTATTATGCGCTTTTAAAGCTGATTTTAGTGAGCTGTGAAGTCTTTCTACTTTGCCATTACACTGCGGGTGATAGGCTGTTGTATGTGAAAGCTTAATGCCGCAGATTCGTGACATGGTTTGAAATACCTCAGAGAAAAATTGTTTTCCACGATCTGTAATTAAACGTAAAGGTATTCCAAATCTCGCTATCCAATTGCTGTACAATGCCTTGGCTACGGTTTCAGCTGTGATGTTTTCCAGCGGAATTACCTCCATCCAATTTGTGTATCTGTCTATGCAAGTCAGGCAGTAAATGTTACCATTGGAGGGTGGTAATGGGCCAACTAAATCGATATGAACTTCTCTAAATCTTTCTGATGGTTCTGGGAATTGTTCGAGAGTAGATTTCGTATGACGATATATCTTTGATTTTTGGCACGGAATGCATGATTTTGCCCACTGTCGGATGTTTTTATTAATATCCGGCCAAATGAATTTGGAAGAAATTAATTTTACACTGGATTTGATGCCAGGATGGGATAACCCGTGAAATTGATTAAATATTTGAAATCGATATGTTTCCGGTATGTAGGGCCTAATGTGGGAGGTCGAAGTATCACACCATAAAATTTTACCAGATGGAAGTGGATATTCTTTAAAATTCAAGCTTGTAGAATTGCGTAATTTTGTAAATTCTGCATCTCGTGCTTGTTCGTCTGCAATTTCGTCATAATTAATGATTGAAATTTCTTCGATTCTGGACAGCGTGTCTGCTACTATGTTGTTTTGACCTTTAACATGTTTAATGTCGGTAGTGAATTCAGAAATATATTGGAGGTGTCTACATTGGCGTGGAGAAGCTTTTTCAGGCTTTTGCATAAATGCGTAGATTAAGGGTTTGTGATCTGTACATATTGTAAATTTTCTTCCCTCTAACAAATGTTTAAAATATTTAATCGAAAGATAGATACTTAAGAGTTCACGGTCATAGGTACTATAATTTTGCTGTGCGGGGTTAAGTTTCTTTGAATAAAATCCAATTGGTTTATAACTATTGTTGGAAAATTGTTGTAATGCAGAACCAATTGCAGTATCACTTGCATCAGTGAATAAAGCAAGTGGTAGTTCCGGATTTGGAAAAGATAAAAGAGTTGTATTAATTAAATCATTCTTGCATGTTTCAAATTGAATTTCAGCATCTTTTGTCCATTGAATTTTTCGTTTGTCTTTCTTTTTAGCCCCTTTCAGATATTCGTGTAATAATGCTTGATTTTGTGCTGCATCTTTCAAATAGCGTCGATAGAAATTTATCATACCGAGAAAGGTTCGGAGATCATGCAGAGTTTCAGGTTTTTTATAATTAATAATTGCTTGGACTTTATCTGGAAGAGGTCGAGAACCCTCTGATGTAATTAAGTAACCCAGGAAATCAATTTCTTGTACACCAAAGACAGATTTTGAGATGTTAATGCGTAAGCCGTAAGTATTGAGTTTGTCGAAAATTATTCGAAGATGTTCTTTATGTTGCTCCTCGTCATTTGACGCAATAAGAATATCGTCTAAATAAGGAAAAGCAAAATCAATACCTCTAAATACTTGGTGCATAAACCTTTGGAATGTGGCAGAGCATTTTTTAAACCAAAACTTATCACATTAAACTCATATAGACCAAAAGGTGTGATAATGGCTGTTTTGCATTTATCGTCTTCGTTAATAGGTATATGATAATAAGCTTTGATTAAATCAATTTTAGAAAATATTTTGGTGTCTTTTAACATGTGTTGAAAATCGTCTATTCTTGGAATTGGATATCTATCTGCAATAGTTCGAGCATTAAGTTGTCGATAATCGCCACAAGGTCGAATTGATCCATCTTTTTTACCAACAAGGTGTAATGGACTAGACCAGTGTTTCTCAACGGGGGCGATACCGCCCCCCTGTGGGCGGTGGGAAGATGCTGAGGGGCGGTGAACATGTTTTGGGCAGTAGGGGGGCGGTAGGTATATTTTGGGCGATAGGGGGGCGGTGAGAAAATTTGGGGTTAGAGGACAATAAATGTATTAGAATTTATTTTATAATTTTAAAAATCGAAATTAAATTATGCATTTAATCAAGAATCGAATTAAAAAAAAAAAACTGTAAAAATACCGTCCTGCATCTGCAGGTGAAAATGGTCGAATTTAGCTCTCAAGTTTCAGTCGCCTATTTTGGTTGTTGCTAAACTGGTTTTCAGACTGAACAATTCCCCATTTAGGATGCCAGATTTCAATGTCTATTTTGGAAATTTAATTGGTTATTCAAAATTTCAAAATACTGAGAAAAAGATTCACAATTGTATTCGAGTGTCTCCCATAAATAGCGTTTTTGGTAGAACATTAAACGTCATCGATTTTGTTTTTTGCTTTTTTACTTTCTTAATTTTCTTTCCCCATATTCTCATAAGTTAGCTTACTAGCTGTGAGAAAGTAAGTCTATCTTAAAGATATCCGAAATACCTCGATGGGCCGGGGCATTCGTGCAATTTGGCTATTTTCCTCGGTTTGGTTATATATTTCCCTAAATTTTCATTTGGCAATCGTATTTGCAATGCTTAGAGGGCTCGCTCAGTTTGACTGTTTTGTTTGACCTTTGAAACTTTGGTTTCTGCTCACTTTATTAATTTACTTTCATGATTTATTTTTAGTGAAATCTCCTTCGATTATGATCACATTGTTACCAACATCTTCAGTCTTTGCACAAAGGCTTCTCTGAGCGTTTTGAGGATATTTTGGTCTCTGAAATTTCCTCAATGGGTCATGAACCCGTTTGAAAATATTGAGACAGCAGATGTTCTGTATCAGTAAGAATTGGTATAACTTCCAACCACTGAAACTTGAAAAGCTGGTTCATAAAATGTTAAAAATCTTACAGGATTTTGGCTGCAAAGAGACTCATAGTAGCCTTTATCCTGGACTGAGAGCTATTGCCAACATTTTTTAATCGTCTTCCCCTCTTCCTGCCTCGTCGAATGAGGATTCAGTGTTGTCACCGTTCACCGACCTAGTAACAAAGCAGAGAAATCGACTCCAAATCGTCCCAAGATTAGACTTGCGTCTTCACACAAAAAAAATTAAACCGATTGTGAAGAAACTGGCTTTAAATCACAACCACCAAGAACAAATATCTCACTAACATTATATCTCTGAATGTTCCATTCATGTTTTGAATAGGAAAAAAACACTTTGCGTGTTTATTTTTATTGCATCTAATTGCTTCCTTCATTTTTTGAGTAAAAACTTTTTTTCCTTGTTTATTTCTATTTTATTTCATTTTACTTCGTTATTATTTTTAAACAAAAAAAAATTTAATATTAGATTTGTGTTTTTTATTTCTACATTCGTATTTTAATTCTAATAATGACTAATGAGGAAAAATAAATCTTGTTTAACCGTTTTGTAAAATTCTGGAAGAAAATTATGTTAAACTTTAAACCTCGTTTCGCACACCCACTCACCTTTAATATAAAGGGGGGCGTTGGAAAAATTTCACTCGTAAAGGGGGCGTTAGCCGTGAAAAGGTTGAGAACCACTGGACTAGACCATTCTGAGCTTGACGGACGAATAATTTCGTTTTCGAGCAAAAATTGAAACTCGCGCTTTGCTATTGCTAGACGTTGAGAATCAAGCTGCTGTGCTTTAGAATGAACAGGTTTACCGGTTGTTTGTATAAAATGCTTAACATCATGTTTGATTGTGGTAGTAACAATAGTAGGCTTAGTTAATTCAGGATATTGTGAAAGCAAGTTAGAAAATTTTGTAGATTTGTTTAAGGTTGTAATATCAAAATCTTTAGTAATGGCGCAAACGTCACCCTGAACAACTGAGTTGTGTAACTCCATCAATTAAACTTTTTTTATTGATATCAATTAGTAATTTAAATTTGTGTAGAAAATCAGCCCCTAAAATACCTGTAGTAACTCTTGCAATGATGAATGGAAAATGAAATTCTCGGCGCAGTCCTAAATCAATAGCAAGAAGTTTTGTACCATACGTCGATATTTCGGAACCATTTGCAGCAAACAACTTGTAAGTAGATGGTTCTTTGTTTTTATTTGTGGCTGGAATAATTGAGCAATCAGCACCACTATCTACTAGGAAACGCAAATTTGTTGTTCGGTCCTTTACGAATAATCGAAATTTGCGACGACCGTCAAATGTATCTGCAGCAGGATTCGTCGCCGTATCTACTGCAGAATGGTGTTTTCCGAATTTCGGTCTCCATTTGTATTCCATAAGCATGGTGGAGTACACTTTTCTGGTTTACAATTATTGCCAAACCGAAAATGATAATAGCAGTACTTCCCCTTTGGATTAAAACGTTTACGAGATCGGCTTCGGGAATTCGAACGATAATTCACACCATTACGGTCTCTTGACCTTGATGGTCGGGAAATGCTGAGTTGAGAAATTTGTTCTTCAAGATGTTTAATTTTATCCAAAACCTGAGCATTAATTGTTATGTTGTCATTTACAATTTTTTTACTATTCGCTGCAAAAATTTCGGTTTTAGGTGACATATCACTTATTTTGTCAGCCATTTCCGCTAATTTACTTAAATTTTCTTCGCTAACAACTACAATATTTTTATAGATTCCGGTAATTTTTCTAACCACAAGGTTTTAATCAAATTTTCAGAAAAATCGGTGGTAGCAACTGTTTTAATTTTCTGCAACAATTGACTAGGTTTCATAGTACCCAGTTCGATTCCCGTTAGCAATCTTTTAATGCGAACATTTTCACCTTCTTTAAATAAACTAAGCAATCTTTGCTTGGAATCTGAATATTTAGTTTCGGTTTCGCTTTGCACTATGTCCCAAATATTTTCAACGTATTGAGGTTCCAATTGTGATACTAAATAATTAAATTTTGTTTCTTCTCTAACAATATTGTTTATAGAAAATTGGGCTTCAATCTGGTAAAACCAAATATCCGGGCGATCGGTCCAGAAAGGAGGTATTTTAATGCTTACCTCCGCCACTGAACATTCGTTAGGCGTGGCATCAGAAGTTTTGATTTCGTTTTTTTTTCTTTATCTTCCATCTCAGGATCACGTCCGGTTCACCAATTATAGGCCGTTGCTATTTAATTGTCATGACTTATTTCTGTTAAATTTATGTTGCGTGCTTAAAATTATAAAAAAGAAACTGAAAACAACCATTCTATCGAACTTTCAACACACCGAACTCTTTTATTCTTCTTTTATTTTTACACCACAATAATTTGCTGTTGCCATTCTGACAAAGTAAAATTATATTGAAAACATTTGCTATTGTGGCTATGCATCCGCCACAGAAGGAAGATCGCCAAATCCTGCGTACGGCTGTGACGCATGTTACTGCATGACTGCATCTGCGGCTGATATTCGATCTGCAGTTGGTACCGCCGTGACCCAAAGAACGGTAAGAAATCGTTTACTTCGAGGACGGATCCGAACCAGGCACCTTGTAGCCTGCATTCCATTGACTGCAAACCATTGCCGTTTGCGATAGCAGTGGTGTCAAGACAGAGCTCACTGGAAGTCGGAGTGGAGATCTGTTGTAATTTCTGATGAAAACAAATTCTGCGTTGGTGCCAGTGATGGCTGTATGTTGGTCAGAAGGAGGCCAGGGGACAGTTAGTATCCAATCTGTCTGCGGCCTAGACACACGGGACCTACACCTGCAGCCATGGTCTCGGGAGCAATTTCTTATGACAGCAGGAGCATTCTTGTGGTTATCCCAAACACACTGACTGCAAATTTGTCGTCAGTCTGGGAATTTAACCTATAATACAGCCCTTCATGAGTAGCATTTAAGGGGGAGTTTTCCAACGGGATAACGCTCGCCCTCACACCGCTGCTGTAACGCAATGTGCTCTACAGAGTGCTGACATGTTACCATGACCTGCAAGATCCCCAGATCTGTCTCTAATTGATCACGTATGGGGTATCATTGGACATCAACTCCTGCATCATCTACAGTCAGCAATGACTGTCCTAGTATTGACACAACAAGTGCAAAAAGCATGGCACTCTATACCACAAAGTGACATTTCGGCACCTGAATGACACAATGCATGCACGCTTGTTGGCTTGCCTTCAAAATTCTGGAGGTTACACCGGCTATTAAAGTAACATAATTTCACATTTGCACAGAATTTTCTTGAGCTTAAATAAGCCAGTGATCTTGTACATTCAATCAATTAAACATGTTAACTAGACAATTGCATAACCTAAATTTCATTACTCTACAGTAATTTTTTTCTTGGTGTTGGGGTTTTTTTCCCGACAGTGTATTTTATTACTGGCAACTCTAGGCTTTGTTGGTCATTATCATTTGTTGGTAGAATTTCTCAATTTATTCTAGTATTCTAAGATTAATCAAGTAAAAATCTGGTATGGACCCCACACTACTTCCTTTTACGTGTAAATTTCTTAGTAGTTGCCTTAAGTGTTAAAAAAAGTGCTTGGAGTGAGCAAGATAACAAGTCAAATATTTACTCCACTAATCTGCCACGAAACAATGCAAAAAATGTTTTACAACGGTTAACTTTCTAAGTATTGATGATTTTAATATCATTCAGTGAATTTTTCGCAAAATATCGCCAATAGCGCCAAGTTGAACCCAAATTCAAAAAATAATTTTTTCGCCAAGTGTTTTTCGCCAACTTAGCGATATGTCGCCAAATTTGCGTCAAACACTTGGCGACAAAAAGCTTGGCAACATATCGCCTAGTGGTCACGCCAATTCATCTATATCACTTGAGTCTGTGCATTGAAATTAACACTGATTTACCCCAAAAAAGGGTTAACACACCCCCTTGGGAACATTCGAATGCAACCCCAAAGGGAGGTGCACAACTAGACCATCCTCAGAGCCTACATACCAAGCTAGAAGCTTCTACGGCGTATAGTTTTTGAGTTATGCGACACACATACGCACATACGTACATACAGACGTCACGAGAAAACTCGTCGTAATTAACTCGGGGGTGGTTGAAAAGGATTTTTCGGCTGCTCATATGTTGGTAGGTGCATATGCACGTGCTGACAGGTCGAAAAAACTACTGAACATTCATTCGGGATGAACAAAATCAAAATTTAGACTCAAATTTGAGTGATTTTTTTTCGCGATCACAATACTTCCTTTACTACGTAAAAAGAAGTAAAAATCCGCTATTAGATGCACTTATTTAGATGCATCAGCTTGTAATATAGTAACATAGTTTATATAATATGTTTTAGCCTTTAGTTTTAAAAATAGTACTAATATATTGCATTTATATTTGCAAAGAACGTGGATTTTATCTTTTATTCAGAGTTATATACGAACAGCTGAAACACTGGAACACATCAACGTGTAATTTAGCCGGTAGTTTCAACAATAGTATTAAATATATCACTTTTATGTTTGTAAAGAACGTGAATTTTATCTTTTATTCAGAGTTACATACAGACAAACCCACAAGTGAAACTAATAAAAGCGTACTAAAAAAAAGTTTGTAAACACCGCTAAACACCATTCTAATCTCGATTCTCGGCTTTGCAGCATCCTGGTGGGCTCCCCGAACGAGACCGTGAACTTCGTCTCCGGCCTCGGCTCCACGGTCGCCTTCTGGGCTCCCGAGGGCAACGGCTCCGCCCTGTACGCCGCCTCCACCTACGACGACCGCCCCCTGCAGTGGAGCCCCGCCTCCGTCTCCAAGAGGCTCCTCCTCCGCGAGGGGGCAGGCTACGCCTTCCGGTACGCCCACCGCACCGACAAGGAGTTCTCCGGGATCAACTTCGCACAGCCCTACAAGAAGTCCTACAAGGTGAGTTTGTATTCCACATCGGAATAAGACCACTGCATAGACGAGCCAACACATCGGCTTAAGTCAACGCCTCCTTAATACTAAATGCATACTACATTTGCTTCGCTGCCGTCGACGTTGGTTCCACTTTAAGTGACACCTTGCGGCAAACCGATAATGCCGTTGTTATGGTCATAAATTCAAACAATATTCGAATTTAATTTTTAAATTTAAATTCAGATGAACCAATCGTTAATTTCTCTTTCTCGAAGAACTCCGGTAAATGGCTGTGCTTTGCGAACCAAGCCCGAAATTTTGCTCTGTGCTAAAAACCAGAAATCAGCAAGCATTTAGTATTTAGGAGGCGTTGCTAAGTTTGACCACTTTGGATCCGGCGCGTGTCTGAGTGGTTGTCTTTTCTGGCTAGTGATCGCGTTTTGGTCTTTTTTCACTGTGAGCAATTATGAGCGGCAGGTGAATTTGGCCTTGTCCCGAAACTTTCTGGCAACCCCAGATGATATTGAAAGTAAAAGTAAACAAGTTGGATCCAAAGGGGTCGAACTTAGACTGGATGCGTCGGCCCGTCCATATAGAGGCTCTATGTTAGGAGTGAGGTGCGATGACGTGTCCCTTTGGGAACACGTGTCACCCTCAACCGTTGTCGCGTGACGGACATATTGCACGGCAGGTTTCCCGGTTTCGCGGGATTCCTTTGTCACGTGTCCTGGCAGCTTTCCATTCTCAGGTGACAGGCCGTCTCGTTTTACGTTCGTCGAGATCCCATTATCACGTGACAGTCCATCCCACGTATTCCCATTGTCCCATGACATGCCTATTTTCCTTATTTCACTTGGCTAAGGTCACTCTGTTGACGAGCCCACGCAAGTACTGTCTGACTGCGTATTGTGCGCCTGGCAGCCACGAACGCTTCCATTTGAAAAAGGGGAGATAGGTTTAGGATGCGCACTTCCCGATGCCTTCAGTTTTTGTTCGCTTGCTACGTCCTCGTTGCATTTCCCTTCTATTTCGAGAAAGTCAGAAGAGACTTGGCGCGTGCGTAGATTCGACGGAGGTATCGCGAAAAAATGTTACACAGTATTGAAGAACCACGTCGGATCCAGCGCGTTGTCTTTTCTGGCGAGTGATCGCGTTTTGGTGATTTCTCACCCTGAGTGCGCGTGAATTTGGCACAGCTTGGCAATGCCCCGAAACGTTTCTCTAGTAACCTTAGCTTAACAACAATGAAAAATGGGACCCAAACTTAAGCTGGTGCGTCGGCTTGTGTATATATCGCCTGTGTTCGGCAAATGGAGAATTTTCCCCCTCCCAAAAATTTTAGTTCGGGGGCACCAAAGGTAATATTTTTTTTGAAGGAGGGGGAAGACTCCCGATGCTCCCACCACTTCCTCTAAAAATTGGATTCTTAAAGCAGGAATCTCAGTGCCAAGAAGAAAAAAATACAGCTCAATATTTTGTTGGCTTCAAAAGATTTCATCAGTATAAAAATGTCATACTTAAAAATGTCATACTAGCGGGGGGGGGGGGGGCTGAATGCAGCAGACTTGCCGTATGTAGATATTTTCAATGCATGATGAACCAGGGCCGTATTTGAGGGCTGGGTTTTTAGGGTTCAAACCCCTACGAAAATTTTCAAAACTATTCCAAAATATGCTTTTTAATGCTCCTTTTTGCTGAAAAAGCAAAAAAGAGCATTACTGGTTTGCTGACACTATTATTACTATTTTTTTTCTTTCTTTTTTTTTTTTCATTTTTAATTTTATCTGAAAAATGTAATTATCCTAATTGAATGACAGTACAAATTGATTAATCTGCAGTACTTATCTTTATTGTGGTTTTTGCAAACATAATTTCATACTCCACAGTATTTTTTTAACTGGGGTGAATCAGAATTTTTTACTTCATTGGAAAGAAATGTTATTATTTTATTTTTCATGTTCATGCCCCTCAAGCATCTACTGTACCAAAAAGCAATAACATGATATCAAATTTTATTCATCGTATAGATTTCGCGAGGAATGAGTTGGTACAACGATAATCGGGTTGAGGAGCGCAACCCAGTTCGTCGGATGCCCTCTTCCGCGACGAGAGAGACTCTTCTGTCGATGGCGTCACGTGCTCCGTTCCGAAGTGCTTTTTCGGATTCTGTTGAAGCTCATTCGAGTGGGGTGGGAACGGCCTCCACTCGTGTTCCAGCGACATCACACCGCATTCGTTTCCGATACAGCTCACCTGACGGGTGCCGCTCGAAATATCACAGTCGCGAAAACCTTCGTGACGTTAACGTTGACATCAAATATTCTTCTAAATTGAAAAAATGTCATACTAAAGACAGACTTATGTGGCGTTTTTTTCAGTCGGCGTGTTCAGATCATCTGTATGTGAAGCGATGAAACGAACGATGCACGGTTGGATCCACGGACCTCCGCGATGATAAGTCAGTGCTTCATTGCTGAGCCGAAATGAAGGCCACTATCAGAATCGTACGTAGACTTTGTTGCGCCCCCCCCATACCCCTATTAAGCTGCAAAAAAAAAAAAAAAAAAGAAAATAAACAATCCCGTATAGCTCATAGCTCTACTCTCGGCTCATAGTGCTCTCTCTAATACATAGTGCGCCCTCGAACCTCGTGCGCATGCACCGCGGGGCTGTGTGCGCTACTGGCCACTGCATGGACGAGCCGATGCAACCACTTCGAGTTCGACCCCTCTGGGTTCAGCGCGTGTCCGGGTGATGTTCTTATCCGGCGAGGGAGCTCGTTTCGCTGAGTAAAAACACAGCGAACAACGAAATAAGGGCACGACCGTTTCATCCGACGAAGTCGTTTTTCGGAAGTGACGGACGGAGGTGAAACATTTCGAGCATTCGCACTAGCTGCGTCCGAAAGTCACGTGACTATTCCCCCACTCATTACAAAGACGCGCACCTGCCGAGAGCCAATGAAGTTGTTACCGAAAAATCGGACGGCTGTCGGAGCCGACGACATCCAGCATTCTAGAACGGTGACGGAAGCCGATGATTCAGCGTGCTGTCGTGGCAACGGATTTCGAAAACCAGTTTCGTAGCGAAAAATTCAGTTCGGATAGCCGGATCGGTCGTAGTGTGAATAGCGCTACAATGTGGCGAAGTGCGGCGATGTCCGAAACGTTGCCTTGGCTCCGCAACAGTGGAGAATCGAAAGTAAAAGCAAATGAGTTGGATCTACAAAGGGGTCGAACTCAGTCGAGGGGTCCAGATCCCGCCCCCCCCCCGAATAAATGAGGATTGAATCTCCTCAATAATTGACACTCGGACCCCTTTTCGGGGGAAGATAAAATTTCATTATTGTTTCTGAGAAATTATTACTGTTTAAATTTAAAAAGATGACAGTCACGGTTTACGGCAAAATCTCGAGTCTCAATCAACGTCAAAGGTACGAATACTTCAAGACAATCCCTCTTCAACTTACCACAGACAATTTTGCAACACTTGGTGGCATGTTGAAAAAGCTCGATGCACGCGTACCACATCGGAGGTGCAACGTTTACAACCCCCGGAGATGTGAAAATCACTACAGAAACGCGAAGCCCATTCTTGCGCCTTATCCTAACTGTAAGGGCTGTACAACAATTACATGCTAAAAACACAATGACTGCATAAAAAGAACCCGTGAAACAGATGCTTAAAGCAAGCCTCCACCCGCAAAAGATATTTCTCTCTGTTTCGTGGACTGTCAAGATCTTGGCCCATAATGAGTTCCTTCAGCGGGTCCAGACCATAAATATGAATGTTTACCGTCGTTATTTGAATAAATAACACACGAATCTTCTGATAAAACCACCAGTACTAGTCAATAGGTTTAGTCTCAGACTCCTGCAACATTGATCACATTTTGCTGCCTCGATAGGTTCCCGGCAAAACATTCATGCTTTGGGGTATGAATTTCTGTAGTATTCACCTTAATCTCCGGACTTGGCTCTGATGAACTTCTACATGATTCGTCAATTGGTCAGATTTTTAAGGGAGAACCGTCCCCGAATGATGATGCTATGATTTAGGGTGCTTTTTTTTTTGACTTTTTAGTCATCAGAGGAGACAGCAGCGTAGCCAAGCCGCGAATATGGTTCATAACTCCTCAATGAGGTAATGAATGTATATATTCATATGCAGATGGGCATACATGTGGTGTGCATGTAAAATTGCGTCTTTTAGACTTTGACTTTCGGAAAAATTTCGTCAGAGAGCCACCGATCCCGATTGCCTCTGCCTAATATCAAAGATAACCAAAAATTTCATTTTTAGGACTTTAGTTTTGGATCTTTTTCTGTTTAGAGCTGCTTACCCGCCTACTTCGAACAAATATGTCCAAAATTTGGTGTTTGGGACTTCAATTTTACGTTCCTTAAGAACATGATCTCCTCTCGCGTTATCTAACGTTACCTAAGATGTGTTTTTTTTTTTTTTTTTGTTGAATGTCTCTTCATGAAAGAGAGCCACGGGCTCTCGCTCAGCAATGCCAGAGATGGCTTTGAAATGACGCTTTTAGAGCCTTTATGTTGAAAAATATATAGGGAGAGCACTTCACACACTCCAGGGTCCCACGTACCTGCCACAACTCGTGGTTTAACCGGGATAGGGCACTGAAGAGCGCTCTGTTCTTTTTGAACCAGAACCAAGGGTCGAGCAAACCCTTGGCCCAGCACCCCTGGAGGTATCGTTTGAGGACTTTGTGACCACGACATTTTTATCGTCCCCAGCCACCATTAATCAAGACGGTGGATCTTTGATCGGCTGAAATCGAACCCGGGTCCCTCCGGTCACGAGTCCGACGCCTTACCGATCAGGCTACCACGGCCCTGGGGAGAGCATTCGAACTCTATCCCTTCCCATGAGGGCACACCAGACACAGCCTTATATATGCATTTTTGGTTCTTCAATTTGAAAAAAATTCTGTGGAGACCACCTAACCTAACGTTTCTTATGGATCTGCTCCACATCAGCAGAAAACGCGACCGAAACCGAAGGCAAAAACCGAAAATCCGGCTACTTTCCATCGGAACACTATTTAATCCATTTTGCGTTTCTGCTTTACGTCAATGTGGAGCTTAGCGTATAGTCTAAAATTGCGTTTCTGGAACACTTCAACATTAGAAATTTCTGCACTGCAAAAACCAAGGGAGTCATCACCATTCAACATCATGATGTTATGATTTGGCGACCACTTGGCTATGTATCGCCAAGTTTTCGGTCGCCAAGTGTTTGTCACAAACCTGGCGATATATCCCCAAGTTAGAGATCAATTTGGCCTAAAAACATTATTTTTTGAATTCTTGTCAGTTTGGCGCTATCGGCGATATTTTGCGAATAATCCACTGAATGATGTTAAACTCGGCGATATTTAGATGATAAATCATTGTAAAATATTTTTTTCCATTGAATCGCGACAAAATATGGGTGTAAACATGTGAATTGTTATTTTGTTCACTCTAAGGAACTATTTTTACACTGAAAACATCTATTACGAAATTTAAACGTTAAAGCAAGTAGTGTGGTGTCCACACCAGATTTTTTTCTAAAAATAAGTAAGGGATACAAGTAAGGGATACTTGTTTATTACTTGCTGATCTTGACGAACTGGAAAAATAGGATCGCTGAAGCAATTGCTCCTTTGATTGCATACGAACTATCGCGTGATTGGCAATGCAGTTAGGGTACATATTGTCCTGTTGTAATTTCTATTCTGCAGTTACTTGGTTTCTATAGCAGTTCTTGGAATGATTTACATTTGTATTTTTTTCCCCTTTTGTGGCATTTTTACTCCTGGAAAAAAACACGTTTTAAACTCCACTTTTCTCTTTGAACCATCTCGCAGTACTGTATCAACGGCAGCACTACATCAACGGCAGCACTACATCAACGGGCTGAAGCATCAAGCTTAAGTTTGACCACTTTAGATCCAGCGTGTATTTCAGTCTTTGTCTTTTTTGCTAGTTATCGCGTTTTGGTAAACTTTTCACTGTCAGCAATTCTTAGCGGCACATGAATTTGGCAAAGCTTGGCCATGTCCCACAACTTTTAATGAACAATCGAAAATAAAAGTAAATGGATTGTATCCAAAGTAGTCAAACTGAAGCTGATGAGTTGGCCTGTGTACATAGTGGCTCTACCATCAATGATCCCAAACTGCTCTAATTGCGCCGCTGAATACCATCTGTTCCAAATCGCTTCAAAACTTTTTTTTTTGCTTACTTTGCGCCCGAACTGCGCCAAAGCGCTTTCGTTGCAAAAATCGACTTTTTAATGCGAATTAATTACTGAAATCTGTGTTTGAATTGTGTATATTTTATTTCTGTTTCAGTCTCAATGTTTTAAATTCTTAAAATCGTCGGAAAATAGCGTCAGGATCTGTGCATGCAATCTTTTTGCATCCAAGCAGATATTTTCTGAGTGGTCTAGAAAGCTTTAACTCATATTTTATCGCATTATTTTTCATCCAAACTAAAAGTTTTATTTTTTTGAAACTTTTCTGCTCCGAAAGGTGCTCCCAAAGACTCTGAAGCTATTGGGATCACTGTATCATGTAAAACAAACATCCTTCCTTTCTACCTAGGTCTCACACTATTGAAAGGTGCCAACTCGTGACGGTCGCACCGTATACTCATGTTCCAAAACTCTTTCCCGCAGGTGGACTACATCGCCGGGTTCGCCCACGGCGACTTTGCCTACTTTCTGACCACACAGCCCGTGTCCGCGGAGTCGACGGCCTACGAGACGCGGCTGGCCCGCGTCTGCACGCGGGACCCCAAGTTCTTCTCCTACACGGAGGTGCCCCTGGCCTGCCGGCTGGGCGGGCAGCCCTACCTCTACAACCTGGCGAGCGCCGCCCACGTGGGCGTGGCCTCACCCGCCCTCCGCAACCGCCTCAAGCTGGGGCGGGGCGCGGGGGCGGTGCTCTTCGTGGCCTTCGCCAGCGCGCTGCCCAATCACGGGCGCGCCGTGGTGGACGAGAGGCGGGGCTCCGTCATCTGCTCCTTCCCATTGGCTGCCGTGGAGGCCGCCTTCGCCAACGCCACCAGGGACTGCGCCAGGGCCGAGCCGAGGACGCGCCTGCTCAAGCACGTGGTGGGCGACGACATCCCCTGCATCGCCAGGGTGAGTGACCCAGGATGTTGTCAATTGACTTTATTTGTTTATCATTTGTTATATGTTTTACTATACTCGACTGCAACCTTTCTTGACTATAGAGAAATAAGCTGAGGGGCCAAGCAAAGGAAGTAGTTCCTTGCGCGGTGTCCGAATTTCGGGTGAAATTAGATCCTGCCCTTTAGAAATCGGATTAAAGTGTTTCATCTACGCATATGTAGCCTTTTTTTTGTCATAATATTTGTAATTTTCTTTATATTTTCAATTTTATGGACGGAGTAGCGCGGAAGTGTACATCCATTTGAATCGAGCGCGTCAGCCAATAGGAGTTCACACACAGATCTCCTCTTATTCGCCAAGAAGGTTTCTGTTAACTCCGTTTTTCTTCCGCGCGCAGTGACTTCAGTGTCAACTTAAGTTGCTGTGGAGTATGCACGTTTTGGTCTACAAATGTTTCGCATGTGTTTTAGACTTCAATTGCGAAAAGTATCCCTGAACCTCCATTCTGCTTACGGTTCATGATAAAGAACCGTGACTGCTGTTCGGAAGTATAGCTAGTACGTTACGCGGACGAGTCTTTTTTAGGACTGAACTGGGCAGTCATACTAATAAAAGTACACACCACCCCGAGTATCTCAGGCAGCTCGCTTCGGAAACAATCAATGATATACCCAGTAAGGCCTTGCAGATCTATACTGATGGAAGCAGGAGTGATGGAGCTATCTCTGGTAGCGGGGTTCACATTTGGCATGGGAGTGGCATTAGGACTAGTAGAAGAAACCCGGACTACTGCTCTGTTTTTCGGGCCGAACTCCTAGCCATTGAGGAGGCCCTGATGTACTGTGTCAACTAGAATATCAATACTGACATTTGGATTTTGAGTGACAGCCGAAGCTCTATCCAACACTTATATGAATGGTGGAGACATGGAGACAGAACTATTGGTAGCATTGTCTAACAATTGAGATCATTGAGCACCAATAACAAGATTTATTTTCAGTGGGTTCCTTCTCACGTGAACGTCAGTGGTAATGAAATTGCGGATGGACCAGCTAGACAAGGCAGTCTTAAAGACCCTACAGATATCGGATATCTTACTTATTGCTTCGAAGGCCAAGATTAATGTAAACACTGTTTGGAAAAAATCTCCTGTTCATGACTGGCACGAAGGTTATCGTTCTGGTGCTGCTCCAACTTGGACCAATAGCAGAAGCTCTGGCCAGGTTCCGCAGCGGGCATCTTCGTTCTCTACGTTACGAGTCAGGGTCTAAATTTTCCTCTCCCTGCCCGAGTTGTAACATTTCTCGTGCTGCTCCCGCTCATATTTTGTCGTGCATTGGCTGCCTGAAGAGCCAATTGTTTTCCTCCTCCGAGTTGCTTCTTGAGAAATGGCTTTCTCACGGGTTCGTAGACTTGATTTAGATGATTCTGTCTGACAAGTGGGATAAGTTACGACAACACAACACCATTGTGCTTGCATCAAAGGGAGTCCCTTGTATCCGACCCTGACCCTACCTCTATTTCCTCTCGTATGATTGAACGCTGGATCCGCGAATCATTGCGACGCGAAGAGTTCACCGAATTGAAATACAGCAGATGTATTGCTCGTTTACCAGGTGAAGGCACCGCATTCGTCACGTGGTATCTGATGATTGCTGTTTTCAGAAGGAGGCTTATTTTGCCATAAAATCAGCAGTTTTTGAAATTTGAGAGCAGCAAAAGTCCCAAAACATACAGGAAGTGGCAGAGATGGGTCTCCCTCTTAGCCAGGTACGAGCCCCAATGACTTCTTTCTGTCGAGGCACTTGAAAGACCAGGCGTGCCCCCACAATCCAGAAACAATCGAACAAACAACTGGAGCAGTGCATCTCTCCTGCTCCTGAAGCCATACCGCCTGAAGCGCGATTCAGATTGCGAGCGAAACGCGCCGGCGAAGCGAACTTTTCCCCGCGAAACCGGTTTCGGGAATGCGTTTCCATGACGACGCGGCGAACATTCGCCTGTCGCGAGCGATCTAGCATGCTAGATATTTTTGCGTGCGAAAGGCGAGCGAAATTGGGCAACGAGAGCGACAGCCAGTCAGAGGGAAGGCGCCATCTTTGCTCTGTTTTGAGCGCGTGCACATCCGATTTCATTGGCTCTCGCGAGTTGCGCGCTCTTTATTTTTAGTGGGTGAATACCATCACGTGACTTTCGCCCGCATCTTGTATGAATTATCGGAATTTTTCACCTGCGAGCAAAAAACGCTTCGTTCGTTCGCGTCGCACGCAATCTGAATCGGCCTTGAGACGGTTTCTGGTCATTTCGCTCTGCTGCGCTACATTACTGCTGCGCATGGTGGATATGCGGAAAATATCGCAGTTCAGATTTTTTCAAAGACAGCAGCTTCGCCTGCACAGTTGGGTGGGCCGAAAATGACTTTTTTTTTTCATTTCGGTAATGGGTATTGCGAAAAAGGTGCCATTTGGGAGCAAAGTGCAAAGACAAAATTTGAAAAATTTTGGTTACTTTCTGGATCTGCCGCAATCGTGTTGAAGTTTGGAAAAAATGCAGTTTTTTGAGATTTTTAGGAAATTATTAAAAAAAAAAAATTAGCACATAACATCTAAAAATGCAAAATATATGACAAACAATGCAAATGTTAAAAGACAAATGCCCCGTATTAAAAAAAACAGGAAATTGCCAAATCTTCTACGCATTTTTGGAAAAGGAAGGAATTTTACGACAGACGTCAATTTTTTAATGATATTTCTATGCTCCCAATGGCTTCCGCCCTACCCGTTATCGAAAATAGAAGAGTTTTTTTTTTTAATAATTTGCTAAAAATCTCGAAAAAAGTGCATTTTTTCCAAACTTCAACGCTATTGCGGCAGATCAAGAAATGGACAAAAATATTTGAAATTTTTTCTGTGCACTTTGCTCCCCAATGGCACTTTTTCTGCACTACCCGTCATCGAAATGGAGGAAAAAGTCATTTTTGGTCCACCCTACGGTACAGTAATTAATTCCGTAAGTTTGTTTGCCTGAAAATATACTGTTATCCGAAGCATATTGCAACAAACCAGGGTTGGCAAAGGTGGGCCCAGCCCAGAAAAACCCGCCCGGGTTTTTCTGGGCGGGTCCACCAACAAAAACCCACCCGGGTTTTTGTCAAAAGTGGGTTTTTGTTAATTTCTAAGTTACAACAAATATAGTCAATAATAATATCTCATCTAAATTATACATAAAAAATAAGTAAGAAATCAGGTTTATTTGAGATAATTTTTCTTAGAGTAATTATTTATTTTATAACATAATTATTATTTCTTTAATTTTCAAGTCATCGTCCAGAAAATTTTCCTAGCTATGATACTATTTTTTGTTGCAAAATACTTATTATTATTATTATTTATTTATTTTTTGATAGCAAATTTCAAATTTTAAAATAAATTGAAAATGCACCATTGATTAACTTCTTGTAGATGGAAAAAATTGCTTAATTAATGTTTTATGATAATTTTGATTCAACATAGAAGTTAAATAATGATAAAATACTGCCATTTTTTCTTTTATTCTGGAGCAAGAAAAATAAAGTTTTGCTCTTCATTTCTTCTAACCCTACTGCATTTAGTATATGATGATTTTCAAGTGCTATATTATAGAGGTACCATACCACTGACTTTAAGCACTAAACCTTTCCTTTGATTTAAAAAAAAAACAAAGAAAATGCGTCCCCACGCAGTTTGTTACTACTAAAATATTATGACAAGCATTTATTAATAAATTTATAATTCTTGCAAAGTTCTAATGTTAACCTAGTTTTTTCTTAAGATTATTTCAAAAAAAAAAAAAAAAATCAATTAAGCGTCCCCACTCCCCCCCCCCCCTCCCCGTCTGAAATTAATCAGTTTTGGTTTTGAAAATAAGAAGGGGGGGGGGGAGACACTTCCCTTATCTCAGAAACACACCTATCATTGAGATGTGCCTTATAAAAAACATGCAAATGACATGACTAGATATTGAAGCAGGCTACTTAATGAGAAAAGATGATTATTTCTATTAATAAACAAGTGCAAATGGTCTTAATTTTTTAATGGTATAAATTTAAGTTTTTGAAACTTTCACCCCCTAAATATTCCTGAATTTGTAGGAAAGCCCATTTGCAACAGTTCTTCTATTTCGTAAAAGACAAGTGATAAAAGTTTATAGCTGAAACCATTGTCCAAAGCTTCTTAAATATACACATTAAATATTACAATACGGTTGATGATATTATTAATTGATATTGTTAATAATATTAATTATTAATTGATTGACATTGATTAAATGCAATTCAGAACTTTAACTTAATAAATATATTTTTATTTGAAGGAATGCGTACATTATATATCAATACCCGCATAAGAAATGAAATTTTAATACAAAAACCCAGAAAAACCCGCAAAAACCCAGAAAAACCCACAAAAACCGGGTGGGTTGGGTTTTTGTAGAAAAACCCGGGTTTTTGCCAACCCTGCAACAAACGGTGTATTTTGATCGCCGCCCGTTTATTTTCTATTGATTTTGCAAATACACTGGTCACTTTTGAAACATTCTGTTTCGGCAGACATGCTTTCGAATCGGCAATTGAATCGGTGAGTGCAAAAACAACACCAGTCGCGAAAATTCGTTTTCTGTGGAAACAAGCTGTGGGAGGCAGGATACGTGTTGAGGTCAAAAATACCATCAGTCAGGTTACTAATTCGAAAGATACGGGGCCCGTTATTTGAACGTTGACCGTAGAAACAATGCTTGTTTTAAGAGCCTTTATCCCTCTCCTGAACAATTCCGAAGTTCCGGACTGACGTTGTTGTTTATGCACTCACCCATTCAACTGCGGAAGTTCAATTGCTTCTGTGTTCTCCGGCAGGAGGCGGAGGAGGGGGCGCTGTGCGGCTCCGAGTTCAACCACTTCCTGCAGGGGCGGGAGCCGCTGCCCGGCGGGTTCCGGATGCACCTCGAGGACCACGTGACCTCCGTCTTTACCGCCATCCAGAACGCGCAGGCCGTCCTCTTCGCGGGCACCTCCACCGGGCAGCTCGTCAAGGTGGGTCAGTCTCGAAAAATTTCCGGGGAGATCCCGGCTTTGTATCAAAGGCACGAAATTACAATGGCTTTGAGATTTCCAATGACGTCGGTCCCGTTTATGCTAAGGCCACTATATAAGCGAGCCGGCGCATCAAGATTAAGTTTCACCACTTTGGATCCAGCGCGTGTTTGTGTGTTTGAGTGGTTGTCTTTTCTGGCCAGTCATCGCGTTTTGGTCATTTTTCACTGTGAGCAATTATTAGCGGCACGTGGATTTGGCAAAGCTTAGCAATGTGCCAAAACTTTTTTATGGTAACCCCACTCCGCAACAACGAAAATTTGAAAGTAAAAGTTAAGGAATTGGATCCAAAGTGGTGAAACTCAATCTTGATGCGTCGGCCTGTCTATATAGCGGCTATAGCCACTATATAGATGAGCCGACCGCATCAAGATTGAGTTTCACCACTTTGGATCCAGCGCGTGGTTTTGAAATGTGAGTGGCTGTCTTTTCTGGCGAGTTATATCGCGTTTTGGTAAGTTTTCACTGTCAACAATTATGAGCGGCAGGTGAATTTGGCAATGTCCCAAAACTTTTTTCTTTTAACCCCAGCTAAAATTGAAAGTAAAAGCGAATCAGTTGGATCCAAAGGGGTCGAAATGCTTCGGCCTGTCTATATAGCAGCTCTAGTTTAAACGAATACCGTCGGTTCCAAGAAGTATTATTCGACTGAGCGTGAAATTTTCAAAACCATTCCATAGTATATCAATTACGTTTTATGTTATAAATGCGGTATGAATATTATAGAAGAGTAACAGCAGTGGCGGCTCGTGACTCTCAAACTTGGGGTGCTGCAATTTTTTTAATGTAAAAAAATGTATGCGTATGTCAATAAGTTAAAAAAATGTTTTTAACGCACCAATATTGAAATAATAATCATTCAACATAATTATTTATATTTACTCAATTCAAACAAATGAGCATAAAATAAATAAAAAAATTAATTCAAAACAAAGCACATTCTCCTATCTTTTTTTTTTTTTTTGCAAATTCTTTTTTAACTTTTTCATTAAAGTTTTTGATATTGTTGATCAAACTTGTTTCGAGTAAATGTCTTTGTTAAATTTTCTCTGGTACGAGAACTTTCTACTCGTCGAAGCGTGAGCCGACGAGTCCGAACAGGGCCACTTTTTTTTTTAATAGCATTTTTTTCGAACAAAGATAACAGTGAAAAAGAAATACCCGGCAATGCTCAACACTCATCGTTTCATACACTACTAAAGTTGAAAAATATTTAGTTTGAAACAGCAAATAATAAAGCAGCGAAAAGGAAATATTCAGCAAGCGTATGCGAGTCATCGGTTATTGAAGCGTCTCAGGGAGCTGCACTGGTTGCAGCCCATAGCGCGGTTGAAAAATCCTACCCTCGATTGACCACACGTCACGCTGAGCATGCGTAGAAAGCTTTTCAGCGAGCTCAAAAGAGCTACTCGCCGTGCAGCGCCTTACGGAAAGTAGGAGAATTTTTTTTCGCACTTTAGTTGAGGCCATAAGATTGACTTCCCTGATAATTTAATGGCGTGCGTTTGTGTGTGTGTGTAACGAAATCTCCTTCGATGACCAACTATGGATTTTGTATGATTTATATCAAATGACTCAGGATCTCAGAATGACTATTATGACTCAGGATCAAAATGAAATATAAATGTGAATGAAATAATTAACTTAAAAGCGTATTTTTTGGAAAAACTACTGGGGGTGCCGCAGCGCCTATGGACGAGCCGCCACTGAGTAACAGTCATCATTCTGTTTTTGCACCTTTTTTTCACTACGTTATTTATTGAGCAAGTCCATGATGTTGGATTGCTTGCTCAAGGTCTTTTGGACGAACTCCCCTTGTCTTCCGTGATCTACATAAAGTATAATGATTTATTACGGTCTGCAATATATTTATATTTATTTCTGGTATTTACAAGGGCTATCCAGAAAGTAGATTACGTTTTCGTCTGTGTCCGCTAGGGGCGGGGCTAGCGCGGCCATCTTGGGGTCAGAGCGTTGCGCAGCTCAGTCGGCATCTAGCCGTGCTAGTGAGAGGTTCGTGCTGTGCTCTGTTCAGATACTGTGACGGTTTAAAATGTCTGCGTTAATTGAAAATCCCGCGAGCTGCGAGGTGCGTGCAGTATTAAGGTTTCTGACTGCAAAAAACTGTAAACCGATAGAAATCTATCGGCAGCTTTGTGAAGTGTATGGGGACAACATTATCACTGAAGGTGGAGTGCGTCAGTGGGTCATAAGATTTAAAAATGGCCGAACCAATGTTCACGACGAGGATCGAAGTGGGAGACCCAGCATACTGACTGCCGAACTTGTCGAAAAAGTCGATGCTAAAGTCCGTGAAAATCGAAAATTCACAATAACGGAACTTTCTTTGAGTTTTCCAAAAATTTCGCGAAGTTTGTTGCACGCTGCAAGAAGAGGTAACGAAGTGGTTGAAGGCGCAGGCGGCTGAATTTTTCGACGAAGGAATTTCCAAGCTCGTACATCGCTACGATAAATGCCTTAATTTGTATGGTGACTATGTAGAAAAGTAGTATTTGAGTGTGGCTTTCATCTGTATATAATAAAATTTGTTTCCTATACTTTGTTTATTTTTTATTCCAAAACGTAATCTACTTTCTGGATAGCCCTCGTAATTCGCAACTCCAACGAACTATAGAGGGCATTGCAGCCACTGTCTATGAGAGATGAAACAAAAGTTAGCCGTTTTGTTTTTATTGCTTCTAACCCAAATGAATGAGTGATGTTTGATTTTTTTTCCTTTCGAAATAAATTTTTTAAGTTTTGTGGATATTCTGGTCTATAAAAAAAAGCGATGAGAAATCAACAAGTACTAATAAACGTTAGAAATTAAAGCAAATCACATAGCGTCTTATTCTTTTTTGCGAGTTTTTTCCACTTCTTTCTTTCATTCAACCAAAATATGCTAGAACGATAATTTTAGAATTACAACAGATGCATCTATAAAAAGTAATCGCTCTCGAAAAAAGATTGCAAAAATTCTCTTTCAGTAATGCGATTTTTTGGTATTTTTTGGTAATGCTAAAAAAAAAAACTGTTCTGAAAGAAATCTGTCAGTGGTAATACTCGTAAATTAGAATTCCATTTTGAATTTCGCCGTTATTTTTAACGGTAGATTTTTTTTTTCAAGTTAAAATCTATAAAAATTGTACATCCACGCTAGAATTTTTCTAGACTATTACATTTTAAAATGTAAAATTTTAACGAGAAGTTCTTAAAAAAACTTTGATCTCTTTTAAGTCAAGAATTTTTTAAACTGATGAAACTCACTTGATTTATGGTAATCCTCAATTTCGAATAGATGAGCATATTCATATTTACTGTTTCTCCAAGACGGAGTTTGTCGCGATCCACAGTTTTCGTCTGCTGACATGTGTACCATTTACAAATTCAGACATGTCGAAGAATGAATTTTACGTACAAGCATTACAGACTGCCTATCTTTTGACCAAGACCCACTTGCTTTGACACCCGACCCAAGACATGCAGGTGAAATGCACTGTTTCACCTCTGGAATTAATTTTATAAGCTAGGTGGCGTATTCGAGCTCTGAAGCAGCCATCTTTATTCAATTGTGGTTTCTTGGGTGATTGTCGCGTATTTTCTCTTCTGCATATTATTATAATTATGCATTGAGTCTTGGAGCCAAACAAAAAACAAATAGGAGTAACGAACGAAAAAATCCGAACGGTTCTTTATAAAGGAAACGTGCTAAATTAAAAGCCGGAGAATGAAGAAGTCTTTAAACACATGGTTATGATGACCCATTTGCACTCGCCGTGAAGATTATACTCACAGCGTATACCATTAAGGTATTTTTATTTCTGATCCTTCTTAATGAAAGGGAAAGGCATCTGGAAATTAAATTCGTTTATGGGTGTTTTTTTCTCCGTAAAAAGGTGATTTTATGCAAAGAAAGATTTTTTTTTAATTAAAATTTGCTTGAGTTAAGCCTTGAATGAAAACACACGATTATCCGCCGAATAGGGTGGCACGGATAAACGAATACTTCGGATAATCCCAGGGCCGGATTAACGTCTGTTTACACCCTAGGCCAAACTTAGAAATTACGCCCCACTTCACAGACCGAACTCTATCGAAATCGTACCCTCCCCCCTCCTCCCCCAGTGGACAAAATGATGGATGAGTTTCAAGTTTGATTTCTGTGATGATGTTCGAAAGGAGGGGGTTGAGGGGTACTCCCCCAGAAAGTTTTTAAAATTGAAGCTTTAAAAATACAATCTTAGGCCATCTGAAGCGATTTAACGGAAAATGGGATTCAGAACTCGCTGCGGAAAATCTTCGAAATTGAAGTCCTACATATGCAATTGTGAGTCATCTTTGATGATATTAGCGAAAAAAATGTGTCGGGGCTCTGCTCCACCCTTCATCGCAAACAGGAAAGTTTTGATGAACTTTAATGATGCTGTGGGACGACGAACGTGGGCATTTTCTTGGCAGAATTTTTTTCAAGATTGAGGCCCTAAAGCGCAATTTTAAATGGTTATTTTTTATACAGCGACGATCGGTTACTTAAGGGCAGAAACGTCTCGAAATTGAAGACGAAAAACTTGTAGAACATCTTTTGTGACGTTGGAGAAATTGATGGGATTTAACCATTCTCCTCAGAAGGATTTCGAAATTGAAGACCTAAATAAGCAATGGAAAAAACTCTTGGATGATATTAAGAAAAGGTAATGGGATTCGGTAACTCTTTATCGTAACTGCTTCGAAGTTGAAGTCCTAAAAATTTTTTTTTGACAATTTTAAAAGTGTTAGAGGATGGCAAAATTCAAAGGCGTTCTCCGGGAATTTTTTTTTAGAATTGTGGTCCCTAACGAAATTTTAGATGATTTTAATGAGGGGGAGGAAGGGTTGAAGTCAGAGTCACTGCTCGGGAAACTCTTTAAACTTGAAGTCCTAAAACGGAAAGATTTATTATGACGTGGAGGTGCGGGGTTCGAGAGCTTTCCCGGGAAAATTTTTCGAGATTGAAACTTTAATATGCATTTGTAGGACCTCTACTGTATTTGGTGGTGCTGAGTGAAGGGATAAGATTTGTGGACTCTCCTCCGGAAAATTTTCGTAATTTCAGATCATTTTCAGAATGCCGGGAAGGTCGGGAATGGGGAGAGGGCCCTTCTGCACAGATGTTTAGAAGTTGAAATCTTTAATTCCTAAATGCTGAAGTGAAAGTCATCTTTGATGACGTTATGAAAAGGGATGAGGTTCGTTGAGTCTCATTCGGAATTTTTTTTTTAATTGACGTTTCATAAAAATCAAGCTTAGATAAACAAAGACCATGCATTGAATCTTCCCTGGAATGTTTTTGAATTGCGATATAAATACGCAATTTTAGGCTATTTTTGGTGTAAAAAATGGGTTTAGGCTTGGAAAACGCCTTCTTCCCCCTGTTTCGCTACGTCTCTAAAGCCTTGGTTTCCAAGGAGTGAAATCGTCGATCTCTGCCGAGGCGGCGGCCGCCGCCTTCTTCTGCGCATGCGCCTGAGTCGCAGATTGACGTCGCTTCACGCCACGCTCCAATCAAACTGGTTCTGATTCCAGCGTGCAGTCGCGCCCGGCGTCGGCGACGATTGTCGCGTTCTATAAGAAACCAAGGCTTAACCTTTTGTTTATTCTTAAAAATGTATTGTAAAACATTCTGGCCCAATCTTTTGTCGGATGTCTATGAAAACAGTCTATGATGAATATTTTGTGCACAAAATAGGCGATGGGAGATCACTGTGGCCTCCCCAAAATTTCCTTATTCGGCGAACAATGTCTGACAATTCGGAGAATTTGAATACAGCATTGCAATATATATTTTATCTTTAAATATATCTAACATCTCTTTTCGTAGACGCAAGTATGTGGGCATACTAGTAATTTGTCATTCGGTAAACTTTCATTCAGTAAATTCATAATTACCCCCCCCCCTTCCAAAAATTTAATCTTCGGGCGCCCCTGATGATTAGCAGTGATAAACAAATATGAATTAACAAATTATTCATTGCAAAATACAAACTGATATCTCTGATATGGATTAAAGACATCAAGAGAAGAATTGTTTCGAAAAATTTTGTAACTGGACGTTTTCTATGTCATTGCTTTTACTACAAAGTTTTTCACTTTGCCAAAATTATATTTTCAAGAAAAAATTTTTTAAATCAAAGGTATTAAAAAAGGGTCCGAGAACGGAATTCCCTTGACTCAAGCATACGCCCCTTTCCATTTGCTTTTTATTATTTTATTTATTTATTTTTGTTCAACGGGCAGGTTGCCATCTCGTTGAAATTTTCTTTTCCATTTATAGTACGCCCGCCGCACTCCTTTTTTTTCAACGAACTGTTAGTTAATATTTCCCTCCTTGATATGCGCCCTCTTTGCCTTGCGCCCCTAGGCCAGGGCCTAGGTTGGCCTAATGGGTAATCCGGGCCTGGATAATCCGAAGAAAAGGCGGAAAACGATACTAGTGTGTAGCTGAAAGGAAAATCAATGTCACTCACATATACTTTTAAATTATAGCTAAAAATGAATACATTAAATGCAAAAAATATCTTTAAAAGCTGAAAATGATCCAGAACGTACTCGCATTTTTCTGCCTTCAGTAAAGAGTGAATCAGCATCGAAAAAAGAGAAAAAGAAAGAAAAAGTGAAAGACTCGCGACTCATTCGGAGAGCGGCTGATGCGACTGCGAATAATCGGGAGTAATATGAAAAACAACGAGCTAGACTCAATCTCGTCGTCATGGTAATCTGAAAAATCAGAGGCTCATCAGCTTACGGTCAAGCGAGGAAAAAGCAATTCCCGATTTAGAGAGAGAGAGAGAGAGAAACAGCGAAAATGAATTTGCAGGACAAGCGTCTGAACGACGCGTCTCATCCATTTGCGGGGAAACGTGACAGACGCAATCTGGAAAATGAATATAAAAGCGCCGCGACGAAACGACAGCTTCCATTGTTTGAAGTTTTTTTTACTTAAAGTTGAAATGCAAAAATTTCGGAAATGGCGTGCAAAACCCTGGAATTTGCACGCCAGTAGCGTAACTGGACGTCCATTGAGGGGCGACAGGTAGCATTTACTGATGAATCACGTTTTATGCTCCATCAGACAGACGAATGTTGGCTGAGAAGGCGTGAAACCTCTGGAAGCAAACGCCTTACAACCATTGACGGAACGGTCCAAGCTGGAGGCAGGCAGGGCCTGATTACTGAATAGGCCAACTAGGCCGCGGCCTAGGGCCCCCACAATTTAGGGGCCCCCAAATGGCTAAAATTGTTGTAGTCAATGCCTACATTTGTTTTATCCCATGCTTAAAATTGAAAAGATTCATTATGGGGGGTCCAAAAAAAGTATTCGGCCTAGGGCCCCATGATATCTTAATCAGGCCCTGGAGGCAGGTGCATTATTATGGTTTGGGGAATGTATTCCTGGGGTTCTATAGCTTCTCTCATCATTGTAGGAGGCACGATCCACCAATACAAGTACGCATCTGCCCTTGCGGACCATGTGCACCCCTATATGAATATTGTTTTCCCTCAGGATGATGGCATCGACCAGCAGGACAATGCCAAGTGCCTTACAGCTGCCAGTGAACATGCGTGGTTCGAAGGGCACCAGGATGAGTTTACCGTTCTCCCCTGGTCAGCAAACTCACCTGACTTAAGCCCAATCGAGAATGTGTGGGACCATTTAGATTGGGTTGTTCGCGCCATTCATCCTCACCAGCGCAATCTAGCGCAGCTGGCCACGGCATTTGAGTCGGCATAGCTCAAAATCCCAGTGAACACCTTCGGGTACCTAATTGACTCTCTTCCTGCACATCTCACAGCAGTCCGTTCTGAGAAAGGTGGTTATTCTGGCTTTTGACAAGTGGTCACATTAATGTGACTGGACGGTTATAATTTAGTATTATGAATCCTATATGGCTGGAATCATGCTGAAGCTTTATAGTACCACTCTTTGTACTTCACCGAGAGGTCGATAGATGGTGCTTGCAATCGGAAATAGTTTTCTCAGGGGCCCTAAAGCGTAGGGGGCCTCAGACCCTAATGATTTTAAAAATTTGATAAATTAATTTGGCACACAAAGGGTTGAAAGAGAGTTAAAATAATCTCGTGGGATTGACTCTACCTAATCCGAAGTCCCTACCAGAAGCACTTCATTATTTCCTAATGTCTTTGCTTCGTGCGGTGTGCTCAAGTGCCTTTTAGAGACTTGATGCACCGGATCTGTGCTGCCAGTCTTGAGCACTCGGAGTCCATCACACTAAAACAAGAAAAGGAGCACAATCAGAAGGTCTCGAAGGGCACGGCGAACTCCACATTTTGTCGCATCACACACATATCTCTGCACATAAACAACGACGTGTGTGCCCGTCGCTCCATTGTGTCGGGGGAATGAATCTCGAGTGGCATCGGCCCACGCGCCGGCCCCAGAATATTAATAATAACGACAGAAAAAAAAACGGAGTATTCATCCGTCAGCGTCCGACGGAACGGACACTTTGCTATCTCTCGCTTGACATCTTCCAGCTCCTTCCCGTGGCAGAAGATCATATTTTAGCTTCCGAGACACTCTCTCACTCTGAAGTTCACGCCGTACCGCCTTCTTATCTGAAGGAACAACATATCGAGGAACAACGCCCAGGCACTCAGGGCCTGATTATGGCACAGGCCAACTAGGCCCGGGACTCGGGCTTCATGTTCCAAAGCGGTTCCTAATTTTCTAAAAGCTGATGCACAGCATTGAAGAATTATGCATTTTTAAGAAAAAAATTATGATTCATAAATTGAAAAATAAAAACAATCTCTTTTGATAGTTAAGAGGCAGTTTTTATAACAGTCAAGCAGGTCAGATACATACCATTTTTGATTTCGATCAAAATTTTGCAGCCCTAAGAGGGCAGAACATAGGAGGGGGCCTCCAAAGTATTGTCGGCCTTGGGCCTCACTTTTACGTTAGCTTACGAAATGCGCCGAATATGGGTTACCGGTAGTACATATTGGGGGGGGGGGTGCCCCCCTAGGGATACAAAGACTCACATGACAAACCGTGCCTCGAAACCATCATGCCTAACATTTTCTTCAAACTATCGACTATTTGTAGAAACACGTTTTGCGCGAATAAGGTGTAAAGATATTCAGCGCATGCTTTTTGCTTTTTTTTTTTGCCCTTCAAGCTTCTTGCACCTATTATTATAGAAACATTCCTTTTCTCTGAAAGTTTAAAAATATCAGTACTGCCTGTCTGTAACTGCCGCCCCTGGCAGTCATAACGCATCCATTTGAAAAAGGGGGGATAGGTTAAGAAGACGCACTTGCCGGTGCCTTCGCCTCTTAGTTCCTGTTGAATGTTACTTTGCATTTCCCCCCTATTTCGAGAAAATCAAAAAACCTCGGACATGCGAAATGCGAGAAAGGTCGTACGATAGATGATTAGACAGTGTGTTTTTATCTGGTTTTGAAAACATAATCACATATTTTTTTAAAAATTAAGTTTAGTTTTACAAAAATAGCAAACGAGATTATTATGTTTCTAAACTTTAGATTCTCAGTAATATATATTTTTAAATAAAATAATGCTTCGATATTTGTAATTTTTTTTACCTGTGAAATTATTGTGGTAATAAGCAATAACCTATTGTTCTGCTTGATATTTTCCAAAAAGTATTTTTCTCATAAATTTTTTCGAAAGTTGCCTTTTGAAAATCATTTACCCTCGTTTCAGCCCTCCTTTTGACTTCATCTTTGAGCACCCCGTCTGATTTTCAAAACCCGCCACCACTGCTGCATCCTATTGCTATGCAAATGTAGGAGGAAATTTTCTGGGGGGAGCGGAGGGGGGACCATGCAATGTCAAAGAAAGATGTACGATTGAGCCGTTTACGACACTTCGTTCGATTGTGTCGTTCAAGGGGTCCCCTCAACTCGTGGTTTAACCGGGATGGGGCCCTGAAGAGCGCTCTGTTCTTTTTGAACCAGAGCAAGGACCGAGCAAACCCCCAGAGGTATCGTTTCACTTGGAGGACTTTGGGACGACGAACATTTTAAACGTTCCCCAGCCACCATGAAGGAAGACGGTGGATCTTTGATCGGCTGGGATCGAACCCGGGACCCTGCGATCACGGGTCCGACGCCTTACCGATCGGGCTCCCACGGCCCCATGCTCCTTTGCTCAAGGGACCCACGAACAGTGCGCTGAGAGATGTTTTAATTAGGTGAGAACGGCAACTCCAGATCTGTCACCTTCATTACTTTGATGATGCTGTCCAGATGTGTCTTGCCAACTGCCATCCCATTTCTGAACTGGGAAGAAGTGGGTGAAAATGATTTCGTGCGCGTGGCTTGCGTGAGTGTATTAATGCATCTTCCGAGTTAGGAGGGGGGAGGGTTCACTCGAAATTTCCCAGCCTTGACTGGATTGCTTTCTATTTTCAAAAAATAGTTCAAAACGATTTTTTTCGCCGTCGTCATTTTCCGCTGGCCCTGAAAAAAAGAAAAAAAGGCTATTCTGATAATGTTAAAATATTCCGGATTTTACGTTTTTCTTTTTCCAAAAGTCTGCTTAATAGGTTCTTCTACAAACCAGTTAAAACCGTTTTTCATTTACAAGACTGGCTCCAACTCTTTTTCTTCATATCCCTCAAGATATATTCATTTCATAGTTGTTTAAAGCTGCTCTTGTCCAGTCTTACTGTCCTATGGGTCATTCCATGTCAAGTGATCCAACGTTTTTTACCTTACATTTTTGTATTTCTTTCAAATTTGGCTCATCAATTGTACCCCTTGAGGTAATCAAAAGTATCAATTTTTGGATTTTTATCTCTATTATTTTTTGATTTATGAGACTTTGAACGTTTTTCCATGGATGACCCACGTTTTTCCATGGATAAGGGAACATAAAAGGGACCATAACTCGGCACCAAATATAGAGAGAACGATTTGGTAAATGGTATTTTAAAGTACGTTAGTTGCCGCTTAATCTGATATGCAACATGACTAATTTGATAAAAAATTTCTTTTTCAAAAAATGGAATTTAAATTTCAAATTTAAATTTCTCAAAAAACATATATTGAATTTTTTTCAAAAAATTCTCAAAAATTCTTGTGTATTTTATCTATGTGTGTACAAATTTTTAGATTGGGATCTCAATGGGATCATATTTTTTTGAATTTTTGAATAAAACTGTATAGGAAAAAAATGATATTTTTTAGGTTCTATTTATTTAAATATTAAGTTATCTTGCTTGTGATGGTCTAAAAAGTAGTAAACAAACATGAATATGTTTAAAGTGAGCTGGCATGAGCTTATAGATTTGTCAGTTTCACGCCCCCCCCCGTCATCCCCCGCACAACCACTCTTTTTTAATTCAAAACTGTTCAAAATGTTTAAAAAAAAAAAAAAAAAAACTCTTTGATACAAGATGAATAGTAAACTTAGTTAAAGTTGGTAAATGGATTTCCTTATAAATAGACGAAGTATCACCCTCCTCCACCCAAATATACCATTAACGCTGTACTATTATGACGTCTAACCTGGGGATTAAATTGACTATTATTTTTACTCTAGGTAAGTGAGCTAGCATTAACTTGTAGATTGGTCAGCTCCCCCTCCCTTCCTTCCTGATCCAACCATTTTGTCCCCCAAACTGTTTAAAATGCTAAAAAAAAGCTTCTTTGATACAAAATGAACAGTAAACTTATTTAAAGTTGGTAAATGGGCTTCCTTATAACAAGGCAAAGTACAACCCTTCCCCCACCCAAATATATCATTAATGCTATACTAATATGACGTCTCACCTGGGGATTGATTTGAGGATTATTTTCCCCCTAGGTATATATTGTTTTTCAGACGAAGTGTATATTTTTCAATCCGACCTTTACAAAGTGTACTTCCATTCAATATCTGAATTTAAACTCATGATTCATTTCATCCCCTCCTCAAGCACCAATCTTCAATTTTGAAGAGAGGAAATAAATGGGTCACCCCAAGATCATAGCAAACAGCAAAATAGCACTGTTTCTCCTTGTTCTCATAATGTTTTCCCATTATTTTCACATAAAACTGAAAAGAAATCAAAGTGTCACGTTATATGTCAGTCCCCATCACTGCCTTTCCTTTTTGTTATTGGACAAAGCTCATGAGCTAATAGGAAAGTAACAAACAGAACAAACTGAAACACTACCAGACATCAATAGAGATTAAGGCTTTGAAATGGGGTTAGGCGGGATGATAAAAAAAAATAAAAGTTTGGAGCGGGAAGGTAGGGTAGGGGGGGGGGAGCAATCTGTAAAGAAGTTAAACAACATGAGAGGGTTATGATCAAAAAAGCAGTGTTTGTTTAATGTATGTATATAGATATGTCTTGCTGCATTACTTTCCTTTACAACAAAATGAAAAATAACACAAACAAAAAAATTAAATAACCGCTGCACACTAGATAATGTGGAAAGATAGTTATGGGGACATAGACATATGATCTGATATTTTGATTTATTTTCAGTTTTGTGCGAAAAGAATAGAAAAAACGATGAGAACAAGGAGAAACAGTGCTATTTTGCTGTTTGCTATGATCTTGGGGCGACCCATTTATTTCCTCCCTTCAAAATTGAAGATTGGTGCTGGGGTAGAAGATGAAATGAATCATAAAGTTAAATTTCAGATATTGAATGGAAGTACACTGAAGCTCGGATCGAAAAGAAACACTTCGTCTGAAAAACAATACATGGTCTGTCTTTTAAGTAATGAGAATAAGTCCGTAAAAAATAATTTATTAGAGATATCGCTACAAATTTTTAGTAGTCTTCAAAATATGCTCTTTGAGCATCTTCACACTTCTACAGGTGATATTTCCGCGCTTCGTGCGCCCCCTGGTAGCCACCAACTGAAGCATCCTTCACAGCATGCGTGCAAGCCCTTTTGCCATCATCTAGGGCCCCGTGGTGGCGCATTTTGGGGGCGGTTTTCACTTTAGGGAAGAGGAGAAGGTCTACTGGGGGGAGGGGGTCAAGGTTGGGGCTTTAGGGAGACTTTGGAAGATCATTTGAAACGGCCTCATGGTTTTGCTTTTAAACTTCCGTCAAAACTTTCAGCACGAGTTTGTCGCAAATCTTTCTCATCCCAAGATCCTCACTGATGATTTTGTGCACAACTATTTTATCCATTCCTAGCTGTTCTGCGATCATGCGAACACTTAAACGCAGGTCTGTGTTCAGGAAATTTCGCACACGTTGCTCGGTTTCTGCGGTTCTTGATGTTGATTGTGTGACCTGCAGTGGGTTCCTCCTCCACGCTCCCCTCGCCTTTTTTAAACATTTTATGGCATCTAAAACTTAAGCTTGCAATAAGCTTTCCCTGCCGTAAGCTTGCTGAATCATTCCACGCAAAATTTGATTGCGTAATGCTGTTCATTGTTTTGTCGCATTTTGAGCTTGCACACACTTTTTCGAAGACGTCTACGCCTCACGTGATTCCGCCTCAACTAAAGCCAGCAAGCTACTGCCGAATGAAGCGTTATAAAGGTCGAAGGCCACACTACCGACTACAACCGGTCGGAGCGCCCTCTGACGTACAGCCGCGTCAGGACAAAAATATTCTCATTACTTAAAAGACAGACCTTGTATATATACCTGGGTTTGAAAATAATCCTCAACTCAATCCCCAGGTTAGACGTCATATTAGTATAGTATCTTTGGGTGGGGAGGGGGATACTTCGTCTAGTTATAAGGAAACCCATTTACCCACTTTAAATAAGTTTACTATTCATTTTGTATCAAAGAGTTTTTGTTTTTTTTTTAAACATTTTGAACAGCTTTGAATAAAAAAAGAGTGGTCGTGCGGGGGAGGAAGGGGGGAGGGGGTGAACCTGACAAATCTATAAGCTCATGCCAGCTCACTTTAAACATATTCATGTTTGTTTGCTACTTTTTAGACCATCACAAGCAAGAGAACTTAATATTTAAATAAAAAGAATCTAAAAAATATCATTTTTTTTCCTATACAGTTTTATTCAAAAATTCAAAAAAATATGATCCCATTGAGATCCCAATCTAAAAATTTGTACAAACATAGATAAAATACACAAAAATTTTTGAGAATTTTTTGAAAAATATTCATTATATGTTTTTCGAGAAATTTAAATTTGAAATTTAAATTTCATTTTTTGAAAAAGAAATTTTTTATCAAATTAGTCATGTTGCATATCAGATTAAGCGGCAACTAACGTACTTTAAAATGCCACTTACCAAATCGTTCTACCTATATTTGGTGCCGAGTTATGGTCCCTTTTATGTTCCCTTATCCATAGAAAAACGAGGGGTTTTCCAAAGTTCAAAGTCTCATAAATCTCTTCTCTTCTCTATCTCTACTAATAATAAAGCTGAAGGTGTGTCTGTCTTTCTGTCTGTTACGCGCGTAGCGCCAAAACCGTTCGGTCGATTTTCACGCCACTTGGCACAAAATTAGTTTGTAGCATGTAGTTTTGCACCTCGAAGCGATTTTTCGAACATTCCATTTCGTTCTTTTTCTATTCGAATTCTTAGCGGAAATTCGATAAAATAGGGAAGAAATATTTCATACACATTTTCAAGTCTTATGTCATTCGAAAGCTTGAAATTTTCTGCACAAAATGAAGTTTTTTCGAAGTTTCTACGATCATCAGGAGAGCTGTAATAATTGTTTTAAGAATCCCGAAATTCAAGGCTTACCTTCAGTAAAGCAAGCCAAACGATTCTAAAATGGTTCAGCTCGATAATAAAATTTGTTTGAAAAGAAAGATGAAAAGAATTATTTTATCAACGGAAATCAACTTTTCATGCTTTTCATGTTGTTACCATGGTTACGTGTTCATACCTATTTTTGTTTCGTTCTTCTTCCAGCGTCGCCAGACGTAGTATTTTTGATACTACGGTAATATTTTTTCGGCCCAAATAAGGAGCGTAGTATTTTTCCGGCAACCCTGTTTCCAATATACTAATGACTTAATTAAAAGATTTGGCGGATTTTTTTTTTTTTTTTTTTCATTTTCATAGATTTCGCATTTTGGCAACATTGATTTTGGCGACGTTTGGAAGCAGTATTACTTTGTAATATTTTTTTTTAGAGGAGGCGTAGTATTTATTTGTTTCAATTCTCTGG
Source organism: Uloborus plumipes (assembly GCA_038373865.1). Taxonomy (NCBI): domain Eukaryota; kingdom Metazoa; phylum Arthropoda; class Arachnida; order Araneae; family Uloboridae; genus Uloborus; species Uloborus plumipes. Next base: position 102,843 of record JAXGGA010001023.1, read on the forward strand.
CAACCCTGTCTTTTCCGGGTGAAAATGCTTTGGGACATTACTTGGCGCATTTTTGCGTGTCTCGCGGAAGTGAAAGCTCCGAGAGAAACTACGCAAAATAGCCAGGGTTACCACGCTTGGCGCGCCTATCGCCCATTTAGCGAGAAAAGGGTACCTAAAGCACAGATTAACCAAATATCGTATGAATTGCGTTATTGCATCGTTCGTTTTGTTTTTAAAGCTAGGAAATAAAACTTTCTTCTTTTAAACTTTGGTAAGATTTCTGTTGGTTTCTGTGAGCAACAAAATTGTTCTTATTTTCTCTTTTGGCTTATTTTTGTACATCTTCCCTTGGGGTTGCATTCGAATGTTCCAAGGGGGTGTTTTACCCCTTTTATGGAGTAAATCAGTGTTCATTTCAATGCAGACAAAAGTGATATGAATTGGCTTGACCACTTGGCAATATATCGCCAAGCTTTTGGTCGTCAAGCATTTGCCGCCAATTTGGCGACATATCACCAAGTTGGGGAAAAAAATTGCTTTCTTTTTATATTTGGACTCAATTTGGCGCTATTGGCGATATTTTGCGAAAAATCCACTGAATGATGTTAAAATCGGCAATATTTAGGAGATTAATCATTGTGAAACATTTTTTTTTGCATTGTTTCGCGGCAAACTAGAGATATAAATGTTTGAACTGTTATCTTGCTCACTCCAAGCACTATTTTAGCACTTAAGGCATCTACTAAGAAATTTACACATAAAAATTAAGTAGCGTGGGGTCCATACCAGATTTTTATATCATACTTTGAAGGAATTATAGTTGAATTACAACTAAAATAGAGCATTTCTTCTGCTATATCAATTATTTTACAAATGAAATTTTTATTTTATACCACGGGCAAAGCCGTGCGGGTACCGCTAGTGAAAAAATAATAGAGATAAAAATCCAAAAATTGAGACTTTTTATTACCTCAAGGGGTACAATTAATGAGCCAAATGTGAAAGAAATACAAAAATGTAAGGTAAAAATTTTCCCAGATTTTGGATCACTTGACGTGGAATGACCCCTATCTGAGAAGGGCTTCCTCAACTGGACTGAGGCTCTCCTTAAAATTCTCCAAGAAGTCATCGTCTGTTACATTACGAATTCTCTCCGTTTCGGATTTAATACCCATTTCTGACAACAGTAGTGGGAGGATGAAAATGAGAATGGAGGGTGTGTGTCCCCCCCCCCCGGCTGATCAAGCCATTCAAAGCATTGAACTGTGTTTTTTTTTTTTTGTAAATGCTAACCGAGAAGGGAAATTTGTTTGTGTAAAATGTGCTGTAAATGAAGTTGTACCTGAAAACCAAAACCAAGTAAAGAGTACATTTTCCCCTTTCGTTCATCGGATAAGTATCCATTTGTAAATAGCATGCTTAGGCCATTCACATATCGCCCTAAAGGGATACAAAGAATCACATGATTAACAGAGCCTCGAAAACATGTGGAAAATTTTCATCAAACGATCAACTATTTGTTGAATCACGTTTTCCACGAACAAGAGGTAAAGATATTCAAAGCATGTTTTTTGCCCTTCAAAAGTATTAGTCTTTACACCTATTATTATAGAAACCTTCCTTTTCTCTTATAGTTTAAAAATATCAGTAACAATTTGTGTTTTTATCTGGTTTTGCAAACATAATCACATATATTTTTTTAAAATTTAGTTTAGTTTTACAAAAATAGCAAGCTAGATTATTATGCTTCTAATCTTAAGATTCTCACTAATATATATTTTTAGATAAAATAATGCTTTAATATTTATGTAGATTTTTCTGTACCTGTGAAATTATTCTGTGGTAATAAACAATAACCTTATGTGCTAGATTATCAGCCTCGTCCCCGATGCTACGTTTTCCCGCTTGGTGCGTTTTTATCACCGGTGCGACGGATAACGTAAAATCGGATTCTCTCAAAAAAACATGTCCCAATGGCTCGAGCTAAGTTTGTGGGAAAAGTCGTCTGGAGAATGCGAAGAGACGTGGGAGCTGGGACCAAGTGGCGTTCGACACTTGACGCGGGACCTTTGTCGTCGTGAGGTCACCCGATTTATGACTTCATCGCGCACTCAACGGGGACGAAAATAGCGCCTTTTTTTTTCGCGCTTTTCGGGGGAAGAAAGGAAAGTGCGGCGGAACGTAAACGACGGGAAATATGTGGAGAGCAACTGCTGGAAAAACGTAAAACGCGGGTAAACGTAGATTCGGGGGACGTTGAACGGTCGTTGTCATTACAGTGTGGCATGTTCTTCGCTTTTTAAATAGACGAGCTCGGGGTTTTAAGTACTGTCGTCCCCGCTTAATCGGGTAACGGATAAAAAAATACCCTGCTTATACGAGTAAAATATCCCGGAACCGAATATTATCCATGCCACAGACGCAATGTTAAAAGTTCCCCACTTAAACAAGTACCCGACTAATCGATTAAAATTTCTTGGAACCGAAAGTGTTCGTTTAAGCGTGGCCGACAGTATTACAAATTCCTTACCCATGAAGTTTAATGTAGTGTTAAGGAAGCTTTGGCATACCCGCAAAAATTCCCTTGAGAAATAACATACTTCGGTCACTCGAAGTCATTTTTCCACTGGTTGGTCTAATGTAAATTTCAATGGCTGCAAACCTCTCTCACTTGACAAGAACAAAAGTCGACATTCACTAGCTGTTTTAATCCAACATCTCTTACCAATATTTACCTTTACATCCCAGACAACCAACCATTGCCAAAAGCATCTACTTTAGCTAATCTAAGCTTAAAATAGCCCCGTGCTGGTGCAGCCAATAAATGCGCGGAATAAGGCCCCTATATATACGAGCCGGCGCATCAAGATTAAGTTTCACCACTTTGGATCCAGCGCGTGTTTGTGTGTTTGAGTGGTTGTCTTTTCTGGCCAGTAATCGCGTTTTGGTAATTTTTCACTGTGAGCAATTATTAGCGGCACGTGGATTTGGCAAAGCTTAGCAATGTGCCAAAACTTTTTTCTGGTAACCCTATTCCGCAACAATGAAAATTTGAAAGTAAAAGTAAAGGAATTGGATCCAAAGTGGTGAAACTTAATCTTGATGCGTCGGCCTGTCTATATAGCGGCTCTAGCGCGGAAGACTGACTGATGATCTAAGGCCACTATATAGACGAGCCGACGCATCAAGATTAAGTTTGACCACTTTGGATCCAGCGCGAGTTTGAGGGTTGTCTTTTCTGGCTAAAAGTATCGCTTTTTGGTAACTTTTCAAGTGAAATTAACAAAGCTTGACGACGTCCCGAAACTTTGCTCTGGTAACCCTAGCTCCGCAACAATGAAAAATAAAAGTAAAAATCAAGGGCGGATCCAGAAATGTTCCAAGAGAGGGGCGAATGTTTTTTTTTTCTATTTGCTTCCCCCACCCCTCCTTTTTTAATGCATATCCGGGTTGACACATGCTTATTACAAATGTTTCAGTCATCAATTTCGAAAAAAATCCAGACCAAAGCCCCGAATCTCAACCGTCTCTCATACAGGGATGCCATTTCAAGTTTTTCCAGTAGGAGGGGGGGGGGGGGCAAAGGGTGAAAACACAATGCAATTTCATCGGAAAACAGCAAAAACCACGCCCACTTATATGAAAGTACATTGATTTCTCAAAGCCAGGGGGGGGGGCAATTGAACCCCCTGCCCTCCCTCTAAATGACGGGCCTGCTCTCATAGTATCATCGAAGAGTTCCTTGCATCCGCCCCTGGTGAAAGTAAATGCGTTGGATTGAAGGTGGTGAAACTTAACCTTGATGCGTCGGTCTGTCTATATAGCGGCTCTATGATGATCCATATTCCGTTTCAGGTGCACTTGGACCGGACTCGGCAGTCGATTCTGTTCCGGCGGGCGATCGCCGAGGGCGGCGCCGTCCGACCCTCCCACGCCTACGACGAGCGGAGCGGGAACCTCTACCTGCTGGCCGGAGACTCGGTGAGAGCCCTTTCCCTTTCGTTTCATTCGGCAACAGTAGAAAAACAGTCGTCCAGTCACATTAATGTGAAAAGCCAGAATAACCACCTTTCTCAGAACGGACTGCTGTGAGACTTGTAGCAAGAGAGTCAATTAGGTACCTGAAGGTGTTCAGTGGGATGTTGAGCTATACTGACTCCAGTGCCGTGGTGGTGTGGATCCATGGCGCGAACAACCCAATCGAGATGGTCCCACAAATTCTCGATTGGGCTTAAGTCAGGTGAAAGTTGGGCTCGAACCACGCATGCTCACTGGCAGCTGTATGGCACTTCGCATTATCCTGTTGGTCGATACCATCATCCTGAGGAAAAACAATATTCATATAGGGGTGGACATGGACCATAAGGGCAGATACGTACTTGTGTTGATCCTTCATGCCTTCTACAATGATGAGTGAACCCATAGAACCCCAAGAAAACATTCCCCAGACCATCATGCTCCTGCTTAAAGCTGGGGCCGTTCTAGCAATGGTTGCAGGGTGTTTGCTTCTAGAGGTTTCACGCCCTCTAATCCAGCATCCGTCTGTCAGATGGAGCAGAAAACGTGATTCATCAGTAAATGCTACCTGTCGCCACTCAATAGACGTCCAGCTGAGGTACTGGCGTGCAAATTCCAGGGCTCGCCGTCGATGGCCAGTAGTCAGCATAGGTGCATGAACCAGGCTTCTGCTTCGGGAGCCCAGACGCAGCAACGTCCGCTAAACAGTAGTTTGGTAGATGATTTTGGTAGTCCCTTGGTTCATCCGGGGGGTCCGTTGCACAACGGTAGCCCGTCTATTAACCCGAACGCATCCCCGCAGAAGTCATTCGCCTCTGTCGTCTATGGCTCCTGGAGCATCACATTTACCACGTCGCTGAGTTTGAACAGCCCCATTTTGCCATGCACGGTACACTTTTACCACGACGGCAAGCGAACAGCTCAAAAACTCAGCCATTTCGGAAATGCTTCCGCCCTTGACCCGAAAGCCAATGATCATGCCCTTTTGTACGTCGTATAAATTGCTTCGTTTTTGCATTACGCCAACATGTTTTCCAAAGCCCTCACCCAAATACCCCTTATATACCTTCAACTGCACTGTGTTACCAAGTGCGTTTTGTGACTGGTTTTTTTAACGTCGACGTCAAAAGTACGAGGTGGTCACATTAATGTGACGGGACTCCATCCATGGACTGCAGTTTCGTGCTTATTGGGCCGTGGTATGTCGATCAGTAAGGCGTCGGACTGACCCGGGTCCGATCCCAGCCAATAGATCCACCGTCTTGATCAGTGGTGGCCGGGGAACGTTAAAAATGCCGTGGTCACAAAGTCCTCCAAGTGAAGCGATACCTCTGGGGGGTGCTGGGCCAAGGGTTTGCTCGGCCCTTGGTCTGGTTCAAAAAAGAACAGAGCGCTCTTCAGGGCCCTATCCCGGTTAAACCACGAGTTGTGGTACGTACGGGAGACCCTGGAGTGTGTGACGTTTCGTGCTTATTGTGCACTCATTAGCATGGAATCGGAATGAAACGAGCTGGAGGCAAAAATCCCCTTATGGAGCAAAAAGAGCCATGCTGATGACTGCATAATGGAAAGCACGAAACTGCAGTCCATGGATAGAATAAACGAGCCGGTCGCGCATCGCATGTTTCTGCCTCATCTCTGGCTTAGGGCCGGTACTTACTGCTTTATATGGCGTTGAGTTTCAAAAAGAGGTTGCAGTAAGTTACGATGCACGCACCGAAGTCGAGTATTTTTCATTTGTAAAACCTTCATTTTCTGCCTCAACGAAACGGAACTGTTCGCGTTTCAATCCCAATCCCTCACCCCAAATCATACACCGGCGGCTCGGTTATACCGTCCAGAAGCTGCAGTTTCGTCCTTATTGTGGGATCGTCAGTCTGGAATGGGTAGTTGCCGAGCTGGGGGCAGATGTCCAGGCGCGTCATGTCGAAATATTCCAGAATATGCACAATGTAAATTTACCAAAAAATGGCAAAAACCACGCTTACTCACAAGTAAATGCATTGATTCCCCAAAGTGAGGACCCCGAAGTGACGGGCCTCCTATGGGAGCTGAGAGAACCAAACAGAGGGATGGATTGGGTGAGGTTAGCACACCGGCAAGAGGCCGATACGGCTCGACTCATAACCTTGGTATTCATTGGCGAGCTGCAGCCCGAGACTGAGGCGGAAATACAAACTGAACGGTGTAATCGAGCTGGTGGGGTGTATTTCGGACGCAGGGGCTGTAACTTACTGCGTGGTGTCAACTCACTGCGCGCTTTGCCTTCCCACTTCACCATTGCCACGGTCTCTCGCGATAGTTTTACGTTGGCTCCCTTAGCCTCCATGAGATGTTTTCTGCCGGTTGTTTCCTATTCCAGGCGGATGAGTCCCTAAAAAGGACGAAACTGCAGACTCTGCTGAATAGTACGACTGAGCTGGCGGTTGCATTGTTTGTAGTTGTGCCTTGGCTTACGGGCTGTCATTTACTGCTTGTCTCTCTAACCCAAAAAAGATGTCATACTTTTTCCAAAAACAATTTTAACCTGCTTGTGTCACAAAGTAACGCATTACACCTTGCCCCTACGTACGATTTTGCTAAGCAGTTTTAGGTTTTTGACATTGGTCAGAAAGCTTGCTGTTTTTACCAAACTTCGGCATTTTTTTTTTTTTTTTTTTCGAAATTGGTGACGGCTAGATTATCCCAAGACTTGCAATTTTGTCTCAAGTCTTGTGGGTAACTGGTTTGTTTGGATTTTCATATTGACTCGCTTTTTCAGACTCAGACGATATAACTAAATATTCTTTAAATAGGATTTAGAAAGTAAGTAAGAATATCCCCGGTCCCCTAGTTTAGGGTTATTCGAGAGAATAACTATTCAATCCCGAGCCCAGGATGCTAAAAATACCTGTGCTGCTGCGTTGCGGTACTATAGTAGTCGCTTTAGTATACAGTCAAACCTGTCTGTCTCGAATTCGACGGGACAGAAGAAAAATTCGAGATACGGAAGTTTCGTGATACGGAGGGTGTGATAAAATTTACACACAAAAAAAAAAAAGCAATCGGAACAAAGTCAAAGACTTAATAGCTTGTTTTGCATTGGTAGTGTTGAATATTTTACTGTAAGACATTTTGCGAGTCCACGTTTTACTCATTGTGATGACTGTATGGGTAGCAAGTGAATGCATGCCTTTTAAAACGAACAATAGTCTTTGAAGGATTGTGCACAAGATGGTTTTTGTCTCCCAGGTATACCATTGATAAAGGTGGCTGGACATGAAATTCAGCCGTCAAAATTCGAGATATAGAGGTTTTCGGGAAAAATCATTCGAGATAAACAGGATAAAAAGCATTAAATTCATGCTGTAAAAGCAGGGAAATGGAAAAATTTCGATATAAAGAGGTTTTCGAGATAAACAGGTTCGACTGTACATAGCTGTAAACATGAAAAATAGACAATAAATTTTAGAAGATGATTGCATACTTTTCTCTGTCCTGCCGACACCGCGGTGAGACTGACTCTCTGGTTCTGCCCCCGCAGGTGGTTCGGTTCCCGGTCTCTTCGTGCTCGGCGTACGAAAGCTGCGAGCAGTGCCTAACGGTGGAGGACCCCCTCCAGTGCGGCTGGTGCGGCGACCGCTGCGCGCACCGCGACGAGTGCCCCACCCCGGACCTGCTCAGCCACGAGAAGTGCCCGCCCATCATACGCAAGGTGAGTACACTGTTCAAACCGAGGGAGCCAGACGGGTGACTATTGTTCCCCTAGGAAACAAGCCAACTGGGCATTTTTGCCTCGAGGTTCATTCTTCGCTAAATAGTCGTTTGACCCTTTGAGTGCAAAATTCAAAACAAAAATTTTGAAAATCAGTAGGGTCTGAGGTCTGGGTGATTCTCCAAAAACCTGGTATTTTCGACTCACAAACTCTATAAAAATAAAAATGCTTAAAAAAATCTAAAAAAAATCATACTTATTCTTTGTTAGGAGCTTATTAAGAGAAAAATAGAGGGAACTCACTTTAAGTATGCTACAACCCCCAAAGGGGGGGGGTCAATTTTTTCAAACCGAGAGAGTGACAAGAAGCACTAAGCGAGCAAACAAATGAATTTTATCAAGGATTATCAGACATTTTACAACAATAACAAAGAAATAACTTCAACATGAATGAAAAACTATGTTTATTGTTGACAAACAACACTACCGTAAAATGGGGTGTATAGGAACAGCGGGGTCAATCGGAACAAAACTTCCCGACCGTACAAAGAAATTCTTCATAAATATACTATTGAGTATTTTTCGCCATGAATTTTTTTTTTAGAAAGGTAAGATCATAGGAAGTAGGAAAAAATTACTTTTGTCAATCTGGCAACGCTACTGGCTTCTAAAGAGGGCTGCACGTTGAATGCTAGAAAACATCACATTTTCATAGACTGCAAAACTTCATATGCAAGAACAAACCTTCTTACATTTAAAAACTATGAGTGGTATGTTTCAATTATACATGTATCTGAACAACAGAATACCACATTAGAATTTACATTTTTTATAAATTGTGTCATAAAAGTGAAGAATTCTGAAAAATGCCATAGGAAAAAAATTTGCGGGGTGAATTGGAACACTTAGTTCTGTTGTTACAATTAAAACTTATTTGAAGGAAACTGTTTGAAAACTCAAGATTCTAACCCTAATTCTTCTAATCAAGACAAGGACAAGGATTTATTACTGTTTATCCCTTCTCGTGAGCAACTAGATCTTAGAATGACAAAAGTTGCAGATTTCAAAAGATTTTTTCTCCAGGAGACTTCTTTTTACTTAAAATAAAGGGGGGGGGGGAAAGTCACATAGACTTTATGTAGTAAACGTCCAGCACACAGACAGTGATGAATAAGAGAAAAAATCTTTCAGGACAATCCCCGAAACCCAGAAATTTCAAAAAACTAAAGAAAAGGTAGAGTTCATCCCAGGAGATGTTATGAAAAAACTTAAGCCAAGTCACAATTGCTAGTTTTAAGGACAAGTACATATTTGTGGACGACATGAGTGACTTCCATTCATGTTAAATCTTTGTATTTCAATTCAAAAGTATTTCTTAAAATTACTTTTCATTTTTCATAAGTTCAAAATTATTTTGAATTTTCACAAATTATAAACGTATACTGGTACTGAAATTATACATTTATTTGACAGTAATTATCTGTTCTTATTCTCCCCCATCAATATTACTCATGTTTGTGAGACCTATTACAGATTAAATTGAAAAAAATAAAAATTTAAACAAGTGTTCCGATTGACCCCTATCAGCGGGGTGATTCGGAACACCCATAATTTGCTATATATTTTAATAGTAATTGTTCAAAATCTTTTGTCTTTGCTTGGAATATCAAAAGTAAAGCAAGACCGAAGTTTTTATCCAAAAAATAAAATTAAAAAAAAAATCTTTTAACTGTTTTTTTTACAATCAAAGCTGAAAAGTGTTCCGATTAACCCCATTTTACGGTAATTTACAACCTCCTTAAACGAACACTGTTTTAAGAGATGCAGCATCCGACAAATTTAATATTTACATAAATTAATTCATCAATATTCGAACATGTATAGCTATTACTTTTAATGTAATTCTCTAAGTGTTTTATTTCTAATTGGTATAATTAATTAAATTAAGCTGTCACAATAATTATTGTTGCCTCTATCACTACCATTGTTAGCATCAGTTTCAAAATAGAATTCAACTAGAGCTTAATTCTAAACCAAAATAGTTATTAACAATTTTCAGAGTAAGTACCAGGTTTGTTAATTTAAATTATCCAGTTCAGAAAGATAATTTACTTCAGGCAAAAAAGCTGTTCTCTAAAATCAATCTACAACAAAATTTAATGTAACTTCACTCACCTATTCGAGCAGCGTTAAAGTTAAAAAATGTCTAACCGACAGATTTGTTTTGAAAAATTCGTCTGAAAAACAAGAAACAAACAACTAAATAAAAGAATTATTTTACAGTTACATTTTTTAATTTATCGTCTGCCAACTTTTTATCATAATCTTAGTTCTAAAACTAATGTTTGGTAAATAAATCCATCTATTCTACCGGATGTTTTACCAGTGCTTTAAAAGTAATGCTAGAGTGACATTTTTTTTTTTTTTTTTTTGCGCCAGGAGAGGGACATTTTTTTTTGCGCCAGGAGAGGGACATTTTAATCAAAAAAGGCTGATATTTCTACCCGGAATTATATAGAAGGTAAATAATGGTATTTTTCTCTTTTATCCTCTTAACTCAATTACACACTGCAAGCAGAATTATTATTTTTATTTTATTTAGAACAGAAATGTTGGCCAGGAGAGGGACATCGAAAATGTTACATACCTCATTTTGAACTAAGGAAAAATAATACGAACAGCAGACACATTCTATAAACAAAATACTCTATGAGTCCAAAGAAGTGATGAGAATAAACAGTGTTATAGTACTGCAGATTCAAAATTCCTTATTTTTGTCTTTAATAATTGAACCAATTTGTAGGCCAGGAGAGGGACATGCAATCTGGGGACAAACTTCAAAATGATGTACCTGATTATATAACCATTTAAATAAGCTAAAACAACACTATATTACACTCATAACTATACATAATTCAACACTACAAGTGGAATTTATGCAATGTTCACGTAAAATTTTAAAATAATTTATTTACATTTTAGAAACAGGGTGGGACATGCAAAAAAGGTGACTTTTTGGCTATTCAAAAATTTTTGTAGAAAAAAATAAATGAAAAATTGCTTTGATATGGATTGAATAACATCAGAATAAGTATTTCTAACAATTAAAAAATAAAAAAACTTTCTAGGTCAAATCATTTTTGTGCTGTCCTACGGGGACATCATATTGTTCGGATTTTGGAGAATCACCCGTCTACGCCTTAGGGTCCATAAGAAAACTGTTTCTGATCGCAGGTACCATCTGTCGGCCTCTCAGAGAAGTACAAGGAGTGGTACACATAAGCTTCAGCATGATTGCAGCCATATAGTATTCATAACATTAAATTAATATTAACGGGACTTCTGAGTCCCGTCGGGGCATAAAAGGTTGAATCGCCGAATGGCACCTTTTCGAGTTTGTGCATGTGTGCCAACCAACGAGTAAAGCTCCCGACTAGAGGAGCTCACAATAGTAGCCAAAGTCACAAAAAATGGTTGCCCCTTTTGTACTTTTGGTCGCCATGTTGGAAAAAGGGATGTAACCGGTTCAAAAAATAAATAACAGATTCGCTATTCGTAATAGTAGCAGCAAATATTAAAAGAGTATGATACTCTATAAAAATAACAAATAGAATTTCATTGTTTTCGATACAAACATATAAGCATACAACAAAAAGAAATCTTTGAAATTTTTGAATAATGCGAGTGTTGTTTTTTTTTTTCCAACTTCCGATCGTGCAGTATGAAAGACAGGCATGTGGCATGTGGATGGTGTGCATGATAAATAGGCAACTGTGCATCTACCTCTCTATACACAATCTATCACTGGCGAGTCCATCACGTCAATTTCTGTCGAGCTGCTGTCACATTAACAAAGCTGTCACTGTTGGTTCTCCCGCCAAGTGTGAATTGCGAAGTGTTTTGCGAATCACTGTAGATTCTTATTATGAAATTTTGAGACGCTTACAGAGAGCTATTCAAGACAAACTAAAAGGCGTACTGACTTCTGGAATTGTTCAAAACCACGGCAATGCCCATCTTCATAGCGCTTGTGTAACCCTACGGCTCCTTCAGCAATTTCAATGGGACATTTTTGAACTTCCATCATTTGGTCCCAAACAAGCTCTAAGTGACTTCCATCTGTTCCCTGAACTGAAACAGGGGCTAGGGGACATTTCCACACCCCTACTTGGGGCCTGGGAAGGCATCGTGCTTTCAAAAAAGTGGCTTGGATTTCAAAGACACCGTCACAACTCACTTCCAACCATTGGCGGCAACGTTTTACGAGGAGGGTATTATAAAGATTCTTCACAGATATAACAAATACTTTAATCGTCAAGATGATTATGTGTAGAAAAGAAGCCTACATTTTACATAACGTGTGATAATAAAATATTTTTTGTATATTCCTCCGTTATTTTTTTTATAGCCCATCGAAGGTAGGAAAAAAAAAAAACAACCCTCGTTTTTCAAATGTAGGTATAACTAAGTGAAAGCAAATTGGAGGCTTCATGAAGTGCTGCAATTTTGCTTTTGAGGAATGCAGGTATATTTTCTTGAACTCTGATACACTCGAAGCCCTTAATAAAGCAATCACTACGTATGCTGGAAAATTAACTCTGGAAAGCATCCACTCGAGTTGCCAGTTCAAAAACCATCATTGCTTTTTTTGAAAACACCCGGTATGTTCTGCGTGAATCAAATGTGAATGTCTCTTTTTTAATACGCTTTTATTAGTTTCACATGTGGGTTTGTTCGTTTGTTTGTATGTAACTCTGAATAAAAGATAAGATTCACGTTCTTTACAGATATAAAAGTAATAGGGTGAGTTCTGGTAAGTGCGTCCACGGGGTAAGTGCGTCCACTGGGAATTATATGAACACTGTCCTGAAATGGCTTCTGCAACACATCGACTATGTTAGATAACTGTCTAATGATAATTTCAATAGGTAGAATTCAGGCCTGGATTCAATAGACGAAACACAATCAGAGACAACTTAAATGTCTTCAAAAAAACTCTAAAGTAAAGATGGAAAAGGTTTTATTTCAGTTTCTCTTGTAGTCATATCAAGCAAGTGAAGTCAAGAAATGCAAGTTGTTTCTTTTGAGTAATAGCTACTAATAACATACATGGGGTATTTTGATCAAATACTCGAACTAAAATTTGTTTATATGTAAGTGCGTACTATTATGATGAGGCAAGTGTGTACCATTACGTGGAAAATTCGACTCTCGTAAGTCACCTTTAATTTTGCTTCTAACTCTTTTATAAGCCGATTATAAATCCGACGTCATTTCCATGAAGTATTTATATTTACATTGAATAAGATTTCAATTTTATTCATTACCTCTGAAATATATTGGCTTTTAGATATCAGTTAGTAAATTTTTCGTTGAAAATAGCGATCATAAGCTATACTACTTAATTTAAACCAGAATGACAAATGAAGCAATTAAATATAGTGAAACACTAAATAAGGAACCAACGGATTCAAAAAACGAAGGTGGAGTAATGAATAAATAAAATTAAAGAAAATTAAGAACACCTTGTGAAAAACTATTTCAATGTACAAGGAAAAAAAAAGTACAAATATCACATCATGATTTTTTTTCTCTTTATTTTGTGTTTTTTCTTACTGCTGCTGATTCTAAGAAAAATATTTTAAACCGTATTTATTAAAAAAAAAAAAAAAAAAAAAAACGAATTGTTCTCTCAGGTCCCCTAACGATCTACCATACAAATAGAATTAAAGAAAATCACAGAGGTACGCTCTTACAACAACGCTATTCGACGCACATGTCTCATCTTACATTTAAGAAGGGGTAAGTGCGAACCATGGCTTAAACGCAGACTGCTTAATGTATTAAACTAAAATAAACTATGTAGACTATAAGTGATTATTACTAAATAAAAACAACTTATATTTGCTCACTTAGTCTTATTAAAAGGACAGAGGAAGAATCACAGACACAACTCTTTCAATCTTCAAATCACAGTTGTTCGCAAGACATGTGGGATATCACTGATTGCGTTTCATCCATGCAAGCAAGTGCTGATCTCTAGTATTAGGAATTATCCCAAGGCAACTACCTAACATATTTAATATGTGTCAGAAGTTTTTTCCTGCTCATATTCACATAATTTAAGGTGGACGCACTTACCCCGCTAGGTAGGGAAAGTGCGTACCTTAGAATAGGTGTCATAAACCAGGTCACAAAACCTATGCTTATGGTTTATTTGACATATTAAGTGCTTGAAAATCTTAGTAAAGGATCTGGAAAGAAAACTGAAAAAAAATTGTGAGTGTACAAGATTTTTCAACAGAGCAGCATCCTTGAGAACATGAACTTTGAAAAAAAGGGCACGCACTTACCTGAACTCACCCTATATTTAATTCTGTTATTAATACTAAAGGCTAAACTGTATTGCATGTTGACGTATTATAAAGTGTTTCAGGTGTTTGTATGTAACTCTGAATAAAAGATAAAATTCTTGTTCTTTGCTAATATAAAAGTAATATATTTAATACTATTATTAATACTAAAGGCTAAACTATATAACATGTTGATGGATTATAAGTGCATCTAAAAGCGTATCATTTAGTTTTTTTGTAAACTAATTTAAAGATTATTTCCATCTCTTCTCAGGTGTCTCCCCTGCGCGGGCCCCTGGAGGGCGGCACCCTCCTGCGCATCGAGGGCGACAACTTCGGCAGCCCCGCCCAGGGCGAGGACGTGTCCAAAATAGAAGTGGGCGTGGCCGGCCGCCCCTGCCACATCTACTCGTGGGACAAGGAGAAGTAAGCTGCCCCTCTTCCTCTGCTTCCATTTTGTTTGGCATTTTTTTTCCCTTTCCTATCATTTCGGCCGGATCAGATCTCCACCACTCTAAAGATTGATACTAAGAATACTAATACGTAAAATGAAACGCAAACTGCTGCATCGGAACGATGAAAGTTTTTCCCGGTATGTTGCTTGAAGTAGCTGGTTTGGCGGTCGTTGGTAGCCAGTTGATCAAAAAGGAAAGACAGCGGGGATTGGACAATAGAAAACGCAGTCCATTTTTCGTGAAAAATAATTTTTTTCAACAAAATTTAAGTTTAAAAGCTCATTTACCAATGGCTTAAAGCACTCCAAGTTCCGATCGAGTCCGCTTAAAGTCAATTGATCAGAAACCACTAGATCCCTACTCTCAACAAGAGTGAACAAGAAGTGAGGCTATTAAGTCAACTCCCTCACACACACGCACAAATCCGCCTTCAAAGCTGCGGATTTTGAGGAATGGATACAACTGGTTTGGATTCTGAACGACTCGACTACTACACTTCGCTGATTTTTATTGTATGTGAGGCAAACATTTCTTTGTAAAGTGATCGCTGCTTTTTTATTTCGCCTCTTGGATCAGTTGAGTAGCTCTACATCGGGCAACAAATACCAGGGAAACACTTGTACAGTTTTGAATTATCTTCACTGTTATTGTTATTTAAACCACTCAGAAAACTGAGTGAGTAGACGACGCTACCTGATTTTAGGCACAGGATTCCGTTTACAAAGCACCACTGTGGCTGAAGTTCGGGAAGCAAACGATAAATGGAAACCCACATTTCGGAAGTTTTTGATCCAAACCATTAGCGGAACAACTCCTGGGCATGGGACACGATCCAGAAACAGTTCGGGGGTGATTGATTTTTCTTTCTTACTTTTTACTATGCCACACTGGTTTACAAATATTGATCCAAAAAGGTTTCCAACTTCAATTTCGAAACATTTCGGAACTGAAATACTGAAAAAGGACTGGTGAAGAGTCCTCCAATGGACCTGCTACCTGCCATCCTCGAAGTAGTATCCTAAGAACTCCGCACACTTCTTCACGAGTGCTTCATAGAAGCACGCGGTGCTTCTATTGCAAGAAGCCTTCCGAGATGGCCTGTTTTGGAATGGACTTGAAGGACTTCGCGGACACGGCATATATAACGTCCAACCTTATAGTAAAAACGGAGGATATTCGACCCTCGAAACCCTCCAGTCACGAGCTCAATACCTTGCCGATCGAACCAACGCGGCCCATTTCCTCATTCTGTCGCAGCAGTTTGGGTTTTGTTGGTGTTTTTGCGACGATCGCTCGGTGGTGGTGAACATCTTTGTCGGACATGCTCTGTCTGTACTTCATGTGACGTTCTTCTTTCTTCCCAAGGGTCGAGTGCCGGACCAGCCCCGTGTCCGAGCCGGTGTCCGGCCAGGTGGTGCTCAACGTGTCCGACCGGACCTGGATCAAGGGCCTCTTCAACATGGAGGGCGTGGCAAGCAGCGAAGACGTCTTCCACTACGTGGTGAGTGCGTCCTCTTGTCGACTCGATGGGACGACGTCTCGAAAATTTCCACACCCGGCGAAATTGTGTGTTGTATGTTGATTGGGGTATGGAGGATTATGTAGACGTTATCTCCATATTTGTAATGCAATAGCTGCGGTGCTGAATAACTGAAGAGACCTTAATAATACCAAACAACACATTTTATTTTTGGAACAACAATTAAATTTAAATTGCAATTTTGAAATATCGTGCATAACAAGTGCGTGCTCAAGTTACAGTTAAAGTTAATTGTCAGGTCGTGACCGCCACAGGGGAATGAGTGTCCAACCCAAAGCTCAGCAAGGTTTGATTTGAAGAGTGTCCGTGCAGAGTAAAAAAATTAAACTGTTATTGCACCAAATATACAATTGGGCTACAAAATATAATACTTGAACTAGAAAAGATAATTACTTCATTACACTTTATTATTTTTAAAATACACTGTATGGGCAGCCCATTATGAATTTGCAGAGAGACACCCACAGAGAGACATCAGGGCTTAAATTTTTATTTTAAATTCTAAACTCTCTAAGTAACATTTTGATAACTAAGCACGAGGGGCCTATTTGGAAACATTTTAACGCATTGTATCTACACTGCTCAAAACAATTAGGGAAGCAAGCAAAAAAGTGCAGAAAACCGGGCAAGATAGCCACGGATTGGCATACTATGGATTGTACACGCGTATCAATGCGCAATACAGTCAAAAAATCCAAAAAACTGTGGAATTAATCTTTGATTATTTGAAAATGTGGAAAAACACGAAGAGGTAATTTAGGGCAACAACTTGGTTACATGTAAAAGATAAAAAAGGTACTGTTTAGACATGATGCATGAGTTTTAATAAGGCGTGTGGTCTGCTTGAACAGCTAAGACTGCTGAAGACCTGTTTGGCATGGATGCGATAAGGTTATCGATCTGACTGGGGACACTGTTCCACTCCTCAAGAAGTGCAATCTCCAAGTCTCGGACAGTAACAGGCGACCTTGGTCGCGCAGCAATACATCGTCTGAGCATGTCCCAAACATGATTGATTGGATGCAGGTCAGTAGAGTACGCTGGCCATTCCCTACGCTGTATTTTTTCAACTTCAAGCATTTTCTCCACCAGACGAGCTGTCTGCAGTCGAGCGTTATCGTCTTGCAGAACAAAACAATCTCTAAATGCTCCAGCGTAAGGGATGACATGAGGTCTCAGTATCTCGTCTGCATACCTTCGGGCCGTCAAATTGCCCTTCCAAATGATATGCAGGTCCGTATGTCCGCCTATGCTGATTCCACCCAATACCATCCAACCAGCTCGTCTGCATTGTGACCTTTCACAAACTAATGCGTTGTTATTTCGAGTGCCCCTGTCTCTTCATACCAGAACACGTCCGGTGTCAATCACCAAACTGAATCCTGACTCGTCTGTAAATGGCACTCGGCTCCAATCATGTTGCTCTCAATCTTGATGTTCATCAGCCCATGTTCTTCGGGCCACACGGTAGAGTGGGGGCCTACGTGCATAGGGCCCTCCCTCATGAAGCCTATTGCGTACTGTTTGGCTGGACACCCTTCGTCCTATTGCCAAGAGCAACTGTCTTAGCAGATGCGTAGTATTCTCTATTCTGTTTTGACGGGCTGTTAACCGTATATACCGGTCATCAGTTGCTGTAGTGGCGCGTGGCCGACCTTGCCCTGATCAACGTCTGATATTTCATGTTTCTCGGAATGGATTCCACAGTCTTGCAACACTTCTGACAACTCCAACATCATCGGCAATACTACGTTGTGTTTGCCCGGATTCTAGTCTGCCTATAACACACCATGGCATGGATTCCGGTAAATCACGTTGTTGAGACATTTTTAAGTAACCTTGTGTCTAAATATATATATATATATATATATATATATATATATATATATATATATATATATATATATATATATATATATATATATATATATATATATATATATATATATATATATATATATATATATATATATATATATAATGTATATAAAAAACTGCTGCGCAATCGAATTTTACAGTTGCGGCAATAAAACGGACGTTTCTGCAACATCCCGATTTCTGCACTTATCTCCTTTTTCTGGTTTTTGACGTCATTAACTTTAATTTGCATAACATAAAAGTTTCTTCTTCTGTTTCCCAGTAGGCTTTAAATTATGGGCGAGTCATTTTATGTTACTTATATACATCTTTGCGTAATTTTGTTAAAATCATGTGCTCCCCTCATTGTTTTGAGCAGTGTATGTACTTGTTGTACGAAGAACTTTGTTAAGAGGGGGGGGGGGGCAAGTTTGCACGAAGGCTGAATCAGAAGTATTAATTGTTTATGACACTCATTAATATTTATCCTGCTAAAAACTAATTTTTAAAATATCGTAATTAGCTGAAAAACGAATGAATTATTTATAAGTGACGATGGCACAGGGATGCCTAAGCAAAAATGATTCGAGGTTACGTTTTTGTTGGATATTTCTGTCTTGGGAAAAGTAATGTCGATGCACTGATCTGAACTGAGAAAAAAGACTGGGAAGGATCTATCGGCTTTCTTTTTCTAACGGACGTCACTCATTAGACCGATTGTGTGTGTGTGTACTTGCATGTCTGTAATCCGATCTTTCTTCGCAGAGTCCTCGCCTGTGGGGCGTGTCCCCGGGCCGGGGCCCCGTGTCGGGGGGCACGGCCCTCGTCCTGGAGGGGGAGGAGCTGGACGTCGGGAGCGAGCGCCAAGTCAACGTGTCCGGCGTGCCCTGCGACATTCAACAGTAAGTGTTCTTCCTTCTCAAGTCCTTATGCCTTACAGTCTGCTACTTTAACCCTTCACTGCATGGTGTGCCTGATCTGGCACAAACCAAAAAAACCCTCCTATATTCCTATGATATTTAAATGCAGTTAAGCTGAACTTTGTGCCCCTTCTGAAACATTGCTATAACAGTTTAGTGTGATGTTTATGCACTAGTTAGTTGCACTAGTCCAGGTATTACAGTTCTTGCTTTTTGAAAAAAAGTCCGCATTTCCGTTAGAAGTGTGCTTTGTCATTATTTCCTTTGTTCTAAAAATGTTTAAATACACTTAGTGGCAAATTTGTTTGTACCACTTATGGCATAAAGCACATTGTAGATTATTACACTTATCGGTATACAAAGCATATGCTATGTGCTTTCTGCCATATGTAGAACAAGCAATTAAAACATCATTTTTGGTGCACATTTTTAAGATTAATTTTTCTGTAACATTTTTCCTGAACTCGGGGCTATTAAAAGGTAACATATGATTTTTTTCATGAATATATAAAAAATCGTGCAGTGAAGGGTTAACCCTTTATGCCCCGACGGGACTCGGAAGTCCCGCCTATATTAATTTGGTACTGTGAATCCTTAATGGCTGGAATCAAGCTGAAGCTTTAGAGTACCACTCCTTGCACTTCGCCGAGAGGTCGATAGATAGTACCCGCAATCGGAAACAGTTGTCTTGGGGGCCCTAAGGCGTGGAGGTCTTAGATCCCTAAAATTTTCAAAATTCTTGTACTCGGTAAAAATATTTTTTGATGTATTTTTAACTCAAAAAACCGAAATAATACATAAAATTCATTGTTAAATTAATTTGGAAAGAAATTTTGCATCATCTCCATAGAAACCTAAATCGATGAACCTAAAATGAACCCTAAATGAATTGCCGGAGCAGTTTTCCGGGAGACGACACAAAATGTGGGAGCCTATTTTAAAGTAACAGACTGTAGTTACCGCAGAGGCCAAGTCCGACCGCGAAAACGAGGCTCCTGCCGACCATTTGCGAAACGAATCCATTCCTTGGAATGGGCAGAGAAGAGAAAACAGGACGCGTGCTGTAGGAACGCAACGTGTTGGCTATGCCAATGCATGTTTTAACAAGTTTTGTGAAAGAGGAGATACTACCAATTCTTTGATCGTGTGAGGCCAAAAAAGGGGTAACATGGCATTCAAAGTGGACTCCCTTCTGCAACATTTAGTTCATTTACACTGCTCGACATTGAAAATGCAACACCAAGAAGGAGTGGTCAGAAATTGATGAAATTTGGTAAGAAGACAGAGACAGCATGGAACAATAAGTGATATTTATTTCAAAATAAATAAGCGAAATTTAGAGCGAGGACGGCGTCGGCTCAGTAAGAAGTAGGACCACCGCGGACAGCGATGCACGAAGAAACACGTCTAGACATGGAGTCAATAAGCCTGCGGATGGTGTCCTGAGAGATGGCACTCCATTCCCTTCCAACCATTTGCCACAGTTCGTCCTCTGAACGAGGCAGTGGCAGGTTCTGCAAACGGCGTCCAATCACGTCCCACACATGTTCGATTGGTGACAAGTCAGGAGAGTATGGTGGCCAGGAAAGCATCTGTACACCTCGTAGAGCATGTTGGCTGATTCGAGCACTGTGAGGCCGGGCGTTATCCTGTAGAAAAATTGCATTTGGCAAACCCTGAAGGTAGGGGGTTGCCATTACATTATCTACATATCGTTGGGCCGTCATAGTGCCCCGAATACGAACTAGAGGTGATACGGAATTGTATGCAATAGCGCCCCAAACCATTATGCCACGTTGTCGCGCTGTGGGGCGTTCCACAGTTACTGCCGGATTCGATCTTTCTCCACGTCGACGCCACACACGTATGCGATGACTATCGCTGGACAAACAGAAGCGGGATTCCTCTGAGAACACTACGGTTTGCCATTCTGCCATCCACGTCGCTCTGGTCCGGCACCATTCCAAACGTTGGAGTCTGTGCTGTGAGGTCAATGGCAGTCTTCTTAGCGGGCGCCGTGATTGCAGGCCACGTGCAACCAGTCGACGGGAAATGGTTCTGGTCGACACAGGAACATCCAGGGTACCTTGCACGTGCTGCAGAATCGACGTACAAGTGACTTGCGGGTCCGCCACAGCTTGTCGGTGAATCCGTCGATCCAAGCGGTCTGACTTCACTCTGGCTTCACACTCTCCAGGGTCCCCCGTACCTACCACAGCTTCGTGGTTTAACCGGGATAGGGCCTTGAAGAGCGCTCTGTTCTTAATTTTGAACCAGAACCTAGGGTCGAGCAGACCCTAGGGCCCAGGGCCCCCAGAGGTATCGTTTCACTTGGAGGACTTTGTGACCACGACATTTTTAACGCCTCCCAGCCACCATTAATCAAGGCGGTGGATCTTTGATCGGCTGGGTTTCGAACCCGGGTCCCTCCGGACACGAGTCCGATGCCTTACCGATCGGGCCACCACGGCCCTACTTCACTCTGGCTGCACCTGCACACCTCAATATGGCTACATTTCCTCTTTCCAACCATCTCCGACACAGCCGATGCACTGCTTGCATACATGTGGGTATCAGCTGCAATTTGACGTATGGACCAACCTCCCCTTCTCAGTCCGATCACCATACCCCTCGTAAAGTCGTCTATATGCTGGAAGTGTCTTCGTTGAGGACGGCGTGGCATTTCCTCGTATCACACGTATCCTTCGAGACAAAAACCAAATTTCTCCGATAATTAGTCTGGCAGAAAAACCAACATGAACATAGCCCACTTTTCAACTTCATTCTCTTATATCTTACTTCACGTGCGTCGGAGAGCTGCGCATTTCATATCATTTGTATAACGTGCGTCTACAGTGACGTGCGTCTACGGTAAAATTTGCATGAATTTCTGACCACTCCTTCTTGGTGTTGCATTTTCAATGTCGAGCAGTGTATTTTAGCGGAGTCCGCAGTATATATCTTGAGGTAAATGATGGGATTCTTCATTTATCTTTTGCAGATGGCAGTCTTCTTTACTTTCATATTAAAGAATGCCTCTCCGAAAAGTGGACCCTCGACACTGACAATGCGTTTGTGACGTAGATGTCAGAGTCCCGCGTGTCGATTTGATGATATCACAAGAAACACATAGCACGCATATATAACTCATTTGATTTGATTGCATAGTGTAATTGGATAGACATTCCATGCAGCACCCGTGCGTCTGCCCCGCAGTCTATAATGGATTGACTGGGAGAGTGTGAGATTTATTGAGCGCCCAGTTCGGAGTGTTGCCACTCACTCACTCCATGGCTTCCTGTGATCCTTTTAAGCGGCTAGCCAGACGCGCCGGAGAACAAAGGAAATCCCGTACAGGGCGAAGTTACCGTTGTCGCCGCTAGTGGCGCTGATCTCCTAGGGCTGGTTTGCGCGTATTTGTATTATAAAAATCTGGATTTCCCTTTGCTTTTCAGTGAAAACCGCGTTATATCTTTCAAGTGATTTTTCTGTTCTTGGATTATTCATCGAAACACATCCCACGATACTTGATTGCACATTAATTTCATGTGTTCTTTTTTTTTTTTTTTTTTTGGTTTTTTGTGAATATTGTTTTAGAGTGTCTATTGCAAAGTATTGACGAAAATCATTTTCATTCTTTTCGCAGGCACTTTTTTTTTTTGTATTTTAGTTTGCAATTTAATTCACAACTGGTACTGGCGCTATAAGAACGTTGGTGTGCTCATTGTCTTCACTTAAAAATAATCTGAATCCCTGAAAAGTTTTATTTCTGTTAAATATAAAATTTTAATAGGAAAGCAATTCGAATTGATTGGAGGGGAAAAAATGAATTATTTGGCTGAGCTGCACATGCTAATATCTCAATATCTGTCCTTCTTCTTTCTTTTATTTTTCCTTCGTTCTCGGGCTATTTTCGTGGCACAAGGTTTTTCATTGGT
This sequence comes from Uloborus plumipes, assembly GCA_038373865.1. Classification (NCBI taxonomy): domain Eukaryota; kingdom Metazoa; phylum Arthropoda; class Arachnida; order Araneae; family Uloboridae; genus Uloborus; species Uloborus plumipes. The sequence continues at coordinate 125,599 of JAXGGA010001023.1, forward strand.
TATTGCTTTCATTTTTATATTGCATGATTATTTGAATATATTTCTCCCTAAAAAAAATAAATAAATAAAAATAAAATAAAATAAAATTTTCTGAAACATATGAGGCATTAAAATACAGCCCCCCCAGGGGGGACTGTATTTTAATTGACCCCCTCTGACCCCCTCCCCCAATTCGGAATTCCTCTCCCCAATTCGGGGGAGGGGGGTCAATTTCAATACAAAACTGTATTTTAATTGACCCCCTCTGACCCCCTCCCCCAATTCGGAATTCCCCGTCCCCCAATTCGGAAGGACGGGCCCGCATCTAACTGCATTTTAATTGAACTTTTACGTTTTCTTCGGCGCTTCTATAAATGTAATTTTAGAAGAATCAGCTTTCCTTTTTGCAACTCTGGTTAAAACGAAAGTGAGGAAAATGTAATCCTTTAAATAAATGATTGTTTCTCGAATGTATAAAGCTATCTTCTAAATCAGATGTAAACGTACTGTTTTACGTAAATGTAGTTTCGAAGACTGCATATGTTATGACTTTTAAACAATCTTTAAATTGTTTCATGTGCATTATAAATGTTTTAAACTGGGAACACATAACAATACTGTATTTTGATGTTTTTTTTTGGTTAAGACTGAAACAGTTTTACTCCTAGAAATCAAGTCTTTACACGCATGTTATTACTATAGCCGTCCCTTTAAAAAGCCGCACCGAACCCTAGGAGATCAGCGCCAAATGACTGAAGTGGCAGAAATTGTAAGCTCTGCATGTACGCTCTTTTTCGCCCGTCTGGACAGCCGTTTAAGGATCGCAAGAAGCCATGCTCACTCACTTGCGTCGATGAAATGTAATACAATGTTTACCTCTTTTTCGGCTAGTAGGAGGGCACTGAATTCGAGTTGGGTTGCTTTTGTAGTCGAGTTGGGTTACTTTTGTAGTATTTCAAGTCGAATTCATTCATTTTCTTGTTAGTCGAAAAAGAGTATGTACTGAATGTACTCTCGTAGATGGGTCCCAGGGCATGGGTGTGTGTATAAAGTCGGACTTCCCGCCGAGTCAAAAGACGGGAAGAGGGATCCTCAAATGTCAAGCGCGAGAAAACAACAACACAGGTTAGCGTCGTTAATGTCGGAGTTCAACTTCTCAGAGGAGTGTTATCCGTCGCTTCGATGATGACCACACGTAAGATTTCCAGATTCGGTTGAATGTGCAATAAAATGTCCTCCTAATGTGGTTTAATTATGCGATTATTGAAAACTGGAATGTTTGAGCTGCAGTAGTAACTGCATTGAGTTGACGACAAAGTAAATCTACAAATAAAAACCTACTTTTCGACACTAGTATCACTCTGCGTAGAAGAGTGTAATACAATGCTGAAAAGCACAAATGCGCAGACAACACGTGTCTGCAGTATTACTGCGCATTTGTACTTTTCAGTATTGTATTACACGTTTTTATTCTTAAGCACAAAGCAGTGGCGTAGTGGGGGCAAAGGGGACGTTGGTTTCTCAAAGTAGCCTGGGGGGCGGGGTGGAATTAATTCAACAAAATGGACCTTAGTGACAACTTCTGAGGACGACAACTTCATGTGTGGTGCCCATTAACCGTCAAAAATTTAGCAAAGAGAGCACAGATTTCTCCCATTTTCGGTACGTCGAAAAATACACGTTGAAACTTCGTTTTTAGGATATTTTGCGGAATAATCCCACAATCCTTATTTCCCAAAGTTAGCCCAAAGTTAGTTAAAAATAATAATTTTTCAAATGTCGGAATTTATCTTCCTCAGTCTACAAAATCCCTTATTTTTAGAAGAGCGACGGGCAGCTCGCTTCAAAATTTTCTTACTCAATTTACGAAGTCCCTTATTTTTAGAAGAGGGACGGGGTTCTCGCTTCAGCGTCATACTTCACTAGATTTAAAATATCTTATCGTATGAAAATAGCATACTTTAATAGAGGGCGGCAGAAACATGCGCTGGCACCAAGGGCGGATCCAGAAATGTTCCAAGGGAGGAGCGAGTTTTTTCTACTTGCTCCCCTTTTTATACCACATATCCTGGTTAATACATGTTTGTTACAAATAACTCGGTCTTCAATTTCGAAAACATTTCAGATCAGATCCCCGAATCCCAACAACTTTTCGTTGTATCATTGAAGACCATCTGAAATTGCCTTTTTTGAACTTCAAAGTCAAAAAACTGTTGATGAAGAGCCCTTGAAGGTAGGGGAGATCGCCCCTCTCTTTTATTCGACCTTGTCTGGTACAAAGGTCATTTCATTCCTCTGCGTATCGCCCCGTTACAAAACGGGACGCTCCTGCAACGAGATCGGCCCACTCCTCACGGGTCCGATCTCGTTGCAGGAGCGTCCCTTTGACGAGGCGTCCGGACTTCTTTAACTTCGATCCTCGTTCCAGGCTGGGCCCGGGCCGCACCCTGTGCCTGACGGGGCCCGCGAACGACAGCGTGGGGGCCCCGGGCTCCGTGGAGATGCGCATCGACGGCGCGGTGCTGGAGACCGCCGCCGGACCGAACGGGACCTTCGCCTACCTGCCGGACCCAGAGATCCTTGACATCGAGCGGCAGGTCACCACCATCAGGTGAGTTGACTTGACGATTTTGATTTATTTTGAACTTTTCACCTCTCTAGCCCCTCAGAAGAATTTTTACTCTTAATAGAATGATCCATTTCTCTCTAAATAAAAATAATGGCTAGGAAATTGTCGAAAACGAGAAAAAAGGTGGGGAGGGGCTTGATGAGGAAAACTATGGTCATATTTGGATGCAAGAGATCTTTTATGTACAAATTCACAAGAATAGTGTCAGAAGCATTTTAAATGTGATTTTTCTGCCACTCCCTGTATCCCAAAACCGAGTATTTAAGGGTAAATTTTGCCTCGTTAAAAATGTGTACTTCCGATTTAAAAAAAAACACGTGTTTAATGTTTTCGAGGGTTCTAACGATGTGCAGAGTTTTATTCCGATCGGCATTGACTCTTGGGCAAGGTAACTGGACAGCGTTGCCCAGAAAAGGGTAAAAAATCCCATTTAGGGGTAAAATTTTCACTCTGTTAAATGCTCCTGTTGCAGTTAAAAAAGAAAAAAAATAAGGGTTCAACATTTTTAAGTGTTTTAACAATGTGCAAAGTTTTATTCCAATCGGTGTTTGACACTTTGGGTAGGGAGGGTTGCTTGTAAGCCTTTGGCAGGAACGAGGCAGCAAAGGCTTGCCAAGAAGTCAACATCACAGAATCATGTCAAGGGGTCAACCATCTGTCTCCGATTTGAACGAAAATTTATACAGGGGCAAACATGCCTCTGAAACTCCCCTCCGCAATTTTTCAGTTCCCTTCTAAGAACCAAATTGCTAGGAATAAAAAAGAAAAAAAAGAGTTTCAAAATGGTGGATCAGCTTTGGGAGAGGAATTGCCATGATTAGGCTAAACCGTCATTGGCGGCGGCCATTTTGGAGCCCCCGCCCCCTTTTTTTCTTTCTCTTTGAGGTATGCCTGATCCCCATGATTTGTGGTTTGGAAGCTGAAATTTGCGTAGGTTAGTTTTGAAGGAATGTCTGCACCTCTCTAAAATAGGGTTGGGTGGAAGGCACGAGGCCCGTGGTTCTATGTTTTTTGTTCATTTATTTTTCGCAGCACTTACATTTAACCTTTGCTCCCCTTTTCCCGCCAAAACCAGCTGGGCTCAGCTCAACTGGTAACGAATCGTCCTCACTTGATGCGGTTTGCTCAAGCATCAGAAATTCGAGCTGCTATAAAGTGACCAATGTCTGTCGCTCATGTGCTCTCAGACTATACATGTTGTAGTGCACCACCAGCCCTGTAAGTAACCGCCCCTAAGCCAGGGCTGAGGCAGAAACATGCAATACACTACCAACACGTTCATTCCATCCATGTACTGCAGTCATCAGCATGGAATTGGAATTAAACAAGCTGGAGACAAAAGTGCAAAGAGAGCCAACAAAAACTGGTAGCTGATGTGAAATGAAAAAAAAAATTACATTTTCAATTCAACAGTTAGGGCAATGCTATTCTAGAGAAGCAATGCATGGAAGTTAACCAGACAGCAAGAAAAAGAGCTTGATGCCTTCCAAACCAAAAACCTGAGAAGAATCCTAAATATTTACTGGCCAAATAAAATTTCTAATTCAGACCTATACAGACGCACTCATTGCAAGCCCATAACTACTCTGGTGAAAAAGCAAAGATGGACTTGGATAGGACATGTTCTCAGAATGAAAGTAATAGACCCAACAAGAACTGCTCTCACGTAGACCCCTGATGGCAAAAGGAAGCGAGGCCGGCAGAACTTACCTGGCGCCAGATGGCCACTCAGGAACGAAATGCCTACGGCTGGTCAAGCTGGGGAAGTGGCACTCAACCGTACAGGTTGGAAAGCCACGCTGGCGACCTCATGCGCCATTAGGCGTTAAGAGACTAAAGAAAAAGAATGTGAAGTTAGAACACCAGTATTGCATGTTTCTGCCTTAACCCTGGCTTAGGGGCGGTTGTTTACTGCTCTATAATTGTTGTGACGTCTTTTTCGTCAGAGCCGACACGAGAATCAAGTAGATATGAAGCATCAGCGGATATGGGCACTGGTTTGGGGTCAAAATGTCGCGGCCGAAATGTCGCGGGCCAAAATGTCGCCGGTCCAAAATGTCGCCGAGCCAAAATGTCGCGGGCTAAAATGTCGCGGGCTAAAATGTCGCGGGCTAAAATGTCGCGGGCCAAAATGTCGCCGGTCCAAAATGTCGCCGAGCCGAAATGTCGTGGGCTAAAATGTCGCGGGCCAAAATGTCGCCGGGCCAGAATGTCGCCGGTCAAAAATGTCGCCGGGCCAAAATGTCGCCGGTCAAAAATGTCGCCGGGCCAAAATGTCGCCGGTTAAAAATGTCGCCGGGCCAAAATGTCGCCAGTCAAAAATGTCGCCGGGCCAGAATGTCGCCGGTCCAAAATGTCGCCAGTCCAAAATGTCGCCGGGCCAAAATGTCGCCGGGCCAAAATGTCGCCGGGCCAAAATGTCACCGGTCAAAAGGTCGCCGGGCCAAAATGTCGCCGGTCCAAAATAACGCCGGTCCGAAAGGCCGCCGGTCCAAAATGTTTCCAGTCCAAAATATAGCCGTTCCTAAATGACACTAAGTGCATAGTACAGATTTAATGTTTCCAGCAATTCACAAACTCAATGCAGCTTAATTATGTAGCTCAATTTTACTAATAAGCTTATCACGATATGATAAATACACCTGTTTAGTAACTTTTTTTAAACGTAACAGTTTAGAAAATTAGCTTAATTTATTAACAAAAATGTAACTAAATTGATTTCTTCTAATGCTTAAATTATTTAAGTACCAAAATATTGCCATAGTTTATTCAGGGCTGTACTAGGGCCCAGGGACGCTAAATTTCTTCCTTTTTAATACGCTTTTATTAGTTTCACATGTGGGTTTGTTTGTTTGTAGGTATGTAACTCTGACAAGGGGACCTTACAGGTTGTCACTCACCGATTTTGATGAGTTTTATATATTATGTAGAGGGACCCACCCTAAGTATTTTAGCAAAAGGATATGCCCCAATGCGCCTTAGTTTCCGAGATATAACGATTCAAAGTTCAGCTCGAAGTTATTATAGAGGTACGGTTGAGCAGTGGTCACAACAGCGGCCGTAGCCCAGTGAGCAAGGTCCCCCACTTCGACCGCTGGAGGTCTGGGGATCGAGTCCCGTGACGTATTTTTTTTTTTTTCTTTAATATCGAAAAAAATTCGATAGTTAATGGAAAATCGTTTTTTTCTTCATTTTTATTTTATTTATTTATTCATTTAGAAAAGAAATTTTTTTTTTCAATTTTTAATATTGTTAATTCACGGGACTCGATCCCCAGACCTCCAGCGGTCGGAGTGGGGGACCTTGCTCACTGGGCTACGGCCGCTGTTGCGCCCACTGCTCAACCGTACCTCTGTAACAACTTCGAGCTGAACTTTGGATCGTTATATCTCAAAAACTAAGGCGCATTGAGGAATATATTTTTGCTAAAATACTTAGGGTGGGTCCCTCTACATAATATATAAAACTCATAAAAATCGGTGAGTGATAACCTGTAAGGTCCCCTTGTGAGTCAAAGATAAAATTCACGTTCTTTACAAACGTAAAAGTAATATGTTAAAAACCATTATTATTACTAAAGGCTAAACTATATTGCATGTTGATGCATAATAAGTGCATTTGCCATTAGTTCTGAGTAGGGCATCGATCGTCCACAAAATGCATATTATAAGTGCAAGTAAACTTAGCTGATATTCAACAGTTTTCAAAGTCTTCTTTTGAATTTGATTTACTCTAAAAGCGTATTTTTTAGTTTTTTTTAAAGTATATTTAGGATTATTTCTTTTTTTCACATAAAGAAATTAAACAAATAAATTTGCTGTAAAGGCTTTTTTTTTGCCTTTTGCAAAAACATAATACCGTTTAATCACCGCGTAGCCGGCAATTTTCTTCTAAAACATTTTCTTTAAGAGTTATTGGGGACGTTTGAAATCAAATTAGTTCATGTAATTATTGCTTTCTTTGTAACAACTAAGTGGTGGAAGGGGAGGTGAAATTTCAAGAGAAAAAATGGTATTATATTCACCTCCACATTTAAATACTGATTGTAACGAAGGTACAGTACTATGTCTGAGCTGATTAACGCCAGAAATGAATAAGCATCTCTACCTTTAAGATTCTTCTACAAACAAAATTTTGTCTGAATACTTACATTACTTCTTGATATACATCACTCACAAATAATGAAAAATAAAAAGTTCAATTGCTCTGCTTCCTCGATGATGTGGCGTATCTTCTGTAGGCTGCTTCTTATGGGCCAATTTTTATTTGATTTCGTCTGAACCTTCTTCAGACATAGTAATCACGCTATGCTGAAAACGTTCCATTACATTCTTGCATGTAAAAACTTGGAAGAACTAGCGGCAAAAACCAATCAGCACTGAACCACATATTCGTTGGTATATGTATGTACCGAATTTCATTCCAATTTACGCAGTAAGTTTTGTGGTAGAGTCGCCCCAAAAAAAATAAACGATAAAATTGAATTCAGCACACATCAGAACGTGTAAATTCTTCCAAATTGACAATTTTTCACTGATCCAATACTTTCTTTTACACATTTTATGAAGAAGAGAATAAAAACACCTCTATCATTTAAATTATATAGACTTGCTTGTATATCTGTCTTATTCATTTCACATTTCTTCAACTTCTTTTTTAACACATAAATTTTCCTTTCGATATCAATTAAACTTGGCTTGAGCTGCTAATCTATTCGTTTTTAAGTTGGTAGATTGCGAGTCACGGTGAAATAAGCTATTGTAAATAAATAATGGACGCTTGTTTGATAACTATTTGTTTCTTGGAAAACGCTCGAAACGGTTACAAGCCGAAAGGGTAATTTTTTTTTAGTATTTTTCAAAAATTTTAGTCCATTCTATCATTAACGCACACATTCATCAACAGCAATTAGCAATCTTTTGCTAATTTGGTCGAAAAAAGCCTTTTCATATATTTTAATTTTTACTACTATCAATGTCGGATCTTCTACATTTTTGTCTGACGACATTTGGATTGGCGACATTTTTGCCCGCGACATTTTTGACCGGCATCATTTTGGACACGCGACATTTTTGACCGACGACATTTTGAACACGCGACATTTTTGACCGGCGACATTTTGGACACGCGACATTTTTGAACGGCGACATTTTGGACACGCGACATTTTTGACCGGCGACATTTCGGACACACGACATTTTGGACCGGCGACATTTTGACCCACGACATTTTGGACCTTCGACATTTTTGCTCGCGACATTTTGGACCGCGACATTTTGGACCGGCGCCATTTTGACCAGCGACATTTTAGACCGCGACATTTTGGCCCGGCGACATTTTGGCCCGGCGACATTTTGACCAGCGACATTTTAGACCGCGACATTTTGGCCCGGCGACATTTTGGACCGGCGACATTTTGACCCGCGACATTATGGCCCGCGACATTTTTTCCCGGCGACATTTTGGCCTCGACATTTTGGCCCACGACATTTCGGCCGCGACATTTTGGGCGTATACCATGGGCACTAGTGGGCAGAGGTGTATCAATCTAAACTATAAAACCGGGAGAACCCTATACTTGGCTCACGATAAAGATTGACCAAAAGGGAACAAACGGGCGTTCAGAGGGTCTGCTGATGAGTCACTTTTGAGTTTTTCTTTGGAGAAAAGCAAATCACCAATGTTCGCGTTCGCCTTCTCTTGACCTAAGTCAAACGTGAGTGGTGTCATCAAATGGAACTTCTTCTGTTTGCATCTAATCTATCTGTCCTGTGAATATACAGGCTATCCGATCCGTTGAGGTGAGAACAATTCCGTTTGTTAAAATAAGGAAGAGGAATTGATAATAGTTACCGATCACGTCGTGCCAATCAAAATAACCAAGTTGTAATATATGACCAAGTTGTGTGTAAAAATAACCAAGAAGCAGTAGGAATTCTCATTTGTTCTGACTGAGGCCTGTAAGGTGTTTCGATTCAGCATGACTCAGAAACATTCTTTCAGAGAAAGTTTACTGCTTACGATTTGAGCCTTGCGCGCGTTTAACACAAACTTTAAAAGAATTTACTCACATCCCATCGCGTAGTTTCTCACCACCTCAAATCTTGCTGCATGGAGCTAAGATTTTACCCGCAGCTTGGGCGAAAAATTGGCACCCTCAACCCAACGTGCGCTGGGGGTAAAAGATGAAACCGCATAGGAGAGAATAATGGCATCCTCACTGTTCACTATTGCTAGCCTTGCTGTGTGCGTTTTTGTTTTTCAATTGTGTTTACTTTATTTATTGTTTTTATTCATGAAGTCTTGGTACATTTTTCCCCTTAAATTCAGATTTAAAAATGATCGAAACTTGTAATTTAAGGCATTTTCTTACAGTTCAGACTTTACAAGATAATTTAAAAGAACTCACGACTCAGATTCATCTGTCCCTGCTCTAACTTTCGTATATATCCACGTAGATCACTCAGTAGTTTTAAAATGCTATTGACATTTACTACAGTATTAAATGAAGAACGAAGGTATTTTGTGGATCACTTTCATAAACAGTCAAATGCATTCAGTTGTATTACAGTCAAGGAAAAATTGAATCGTTAATTAAAAACTTTTCTCTGCAAGGCCATTGCTTCTAGCAATGGCCCTTTTCGACATGACGAAATCTCCTGGCCCTGATGGAATATTTGGCCAAATGCTGGAAAACCTCGGCCATAATGGAAAGGAAAAACTACTTGAAATTATTAGTTTATCTTGGAAAACCGGGTATCTTCCATCTGAATGGAAAATGGCCACGGTAATTCCTATCAGAGAATCTGGCAAAAAGACGTGCGCCCCTCAGGACTTCAGACCCATTGCATTAACCAGTACAGTTTGCAAAATTATGGAAAAAATGGTTTTAAATAGATTACAATACTTTCTGGACAGCAAGAACTTAATGCCATGTGAACAATATGGCTACAGAAGGGGTCATAGTACCATTGATCAAGTCCTGTTTTTCTGCCAAAACATCAGAGACGCTCAAAACATAAAACCTACTCACCACACAATCGCGGCTCTCTTGGATCTCACAAAAGCATTCGATAGAGTGTGGTAACAAATTGCTAATCAAACTACATGACACCTTCAACATTCGAGACAATTTCTTGGCATGGATCTCGGACTTCTTGCATTACAGATCCATCAGAGTAAAATTTAACAAGACTTCTTCTGACAGAGTTCAGCTAAGTCAGGGTGTTTCTCAAAGCTCAGTTCTTAGACCAATGCTTTTCTCTCTTTATTTTCCAGGAATAGAGAAACTATTACCCTCTGGAGTAGGGATTGGCTTGTTTTCCGACGATATTGTTATCTGGTGCTCTGGAACCAATTTAATTGAAATAGAAAGGACTCTTAACAACATTCTTTCTGCATTGTCAAACTTTGCCTTGGAATTTAAACTGTTTTAATCCTACCAAATCCATATCCACCTTCTTCACCGCCAACAAAAAGTTCTACAATATCCAGCCAAGTTTAAAAATATATAACCAGGATTTTACTTATGAGAAGCATCCTAAATATCTGGGATATATTTTAGATCCCGAATGGACAAGCAATAAACACATCGATGTAGAAAAAGACTAAATATCCTTAAATGTTTAGCTGGAAGAGACTGGGGCGCCGATGCTCTCACTCTAAGAAACACTTATATTACATTTATCGGACCCATTTTAGAGTATGGTTTCCCCATTTATAGCTGTGCTTCAGCCACCAACTTAGACAAATTGGAGAAGGTTCAACTCTGCGCAGCTAGAATTATTACCGGATTAAGACGCAGTTGCCCCAGGGAAATTGTTCTCTGTGAAGCTAACCTGCAACCCCTCCAAACTAGAAGAAAGGCAATCCTCACCAAGTACTTCAATAAACTGTCCAGTTACGGTTAACATAACAGAACTTCCGTATATTTAAAGAACTGGAATAACCACCAAAGACTTAAAAAGAACAGTCCCTTCAGCCAGGCTAAACTTCTGCAATTGCCTTACAGTCAGGTTGAACCGCACTCCATATTAACTTGCCTCAATCCTTCAGAAGGATTACACAGAGTCCATTTTAACTTCAGTTTTTCTATCCCAATCATCAAGAAGGATTTAATTCCTGCTCCTCTCAAACAGTTGGCATTAGAGATCATAAACAAGATCCCGGACAATGCCATTGAATTGTATACAGATGGCAATAAACTAGACAACCACGCCGGTAGTGGCATCTACATTGAGAAACCGGGGGGAAAACTGTCTATCAGCCTTCGTAACCCTGATTTCAGTCTTCAAAAGTGAATTAATAGCAATTGAACAGGGACTTGAGGCCATTCTCAATGACAATGATTATAGAGATCTCTGGATCCTTTCAGATAGTCGTACGTCTATACAGCACCTCCACAACTGGACTGCAATTGGTGGTAAAACCATCACTTCTATCCTCCTCAAACTAAAGCTCATCTCCAAGCTCCATGAAGTCTACTTTCAATGGATTCCATCCCATGTAGACATTTTCGGCAACGACCGGGCGAATGAAATGGCCAAGAAGGGCTGTTACTCCGACAATCCTTCCTCTTCAGAACTTGCCTTTTTCGAACACCAATCTATTGTAAATTCTGAGATTTTGAAGGAGTTCCAAGATACCTCCCTAAAATGAGTGGTACGTTGGCAAAGAGCCTGGCTCTTCATTCGCCCTCAATTGTGACAGATCATCGAAAACTGCAATTTCTAGATTAGCAAGCGGCCACACGAAGAGTCTCTCATTCATTGAGGGCAGGAAAGTCTTCGACGTCTGCTCCAAATGTCAAAAAAAAAAAAAAAAAAAAAAACAGCAGGCTTCTCCAGAGCACATCCTGGACTGTCTAGGACTTTGCAAAGAATATATCTTTGAATCACCTCTTCTTGTCCGCGATTTCCACCGGGTCAATGGTCTGATGGACCTTGTCTGACTTCGTCAGACATTTGAAGGATTAGTCTCAACTCAACTCGACTTATCATTAAATTTCAATTTTAATCAAGAGTAAAATATTAATACGTATGAATAGTTCGACATTTGAATATCTTTATGGAATAAAAGGTAGGAAATTGAAAAGCAGTTTTTGTCAAACATGAAGTTTGTCAAAAGGTTAAAAATCAAAACAAATTTTAACTACCTATTCATTTTAACTGTTGAAACAAAAAAAGAAAAAAAAATGTAAGATCTGACAATAACGAACTCGGTATTCGTTATCAATAACGTCAACGAAACATATTAGCGTGCGCTCGAAATGCAAATTATGGCATTGAAATAGTATGCGCTCATGTATGATAAACTATTTCATCATGCCCATTGCAAAAGTTGTTTGGGGTGGAACGAAAAATGTTGTTAAACCAAGTTTACATACTTTTTTATATCTCTTTCAGCCTTTATGCCTTGCGGCCGCTTCGGGTTCAATCATTTGGGTAACTGAAAATATCTGACTTCCATGTTTTTTAATACGCTTTTATAAGTTTCACATGTGGGTTTGTTTGTATGTATGTATGTAACTCTGAATAAAAGATCAAATTCACGTTCTTTACAAACATAAAAGTAATATATTTAATACTATTATTAATAAAGGCCGAACTATATTATTGCATGTTGATGTATTATAAATGTTTCAGTTATTTGTATGTAACTCTGAATAAAAGATAGAATTCACGTTCTTTGTAAATATAAAAATAATATATTTAGTACTATCTCTATCTCTATACTAACAATAAAGCTGAAGGTGGGTCTGTTTGTCTGTCTGTCTGTGACCCGCGTAGCGCCAAAACCGTTCGATCGATTTTCTTCAAATTTGGCACAAAATTAGTTCGTAGCATGGTTGTGTGCGAAATTTCTAAATGGGAGTGTAGAAAAATTCTATTTAGTTCTTTTTCTATTTTAATTCTTAGCTCATTTTTCATACAAATTCAATAAAATTGGAAGAAATAGTTCATACTTTTTCAAGTCTTATGTCATTCGAAAGCTTAAAATTTTCTGCTAAAAATGATATCAATTAGAAGTTTCTACGAGCATTAGAAGATAATTGTAATAATCGTTTGCTGTAATAATTGTTTTTAGAATCCCGGAAATTCAAGGCTTATCTTGAGCAAAGCAAGCCAAACGATTCTAAAATGGTTAAGCTCGAGAATAAATTTGAAAATAAAGATGAAATGAAATATTTTATCTCAACGGAAATTAACTCTTCATGTTGTTACCATGGTTACGCTTTTATACATTTTGGTTTGTTTCGTTTTTTTTCTCTTAGCAATTTTAAAAATGTTTACGCAGCAATCCAAACTTCTAGCCTTATTAAAATGAGTTTTTTAACAGTTGGAAAAAATCGCCTTTTTTTATTTTCTCAGTTTTTAAGGAATTAAAACTCGGTAAATGATAAAAATATTGTATAAATTGCGATATTGCAACGTTCTTTTTAAAGTGTTTCATTTCGGAAAATGTACTATTTTGTTTCTGAAGTTAGGAAAGAAATATTTCTTCTTCTTTTAAACTTTGGTAAGATTTCTGCTGGTTTCTCTAAGCAGCAAAAATTGTTCTTATTTTCTCTTTTGGCTTATTTTTATATCAAACTTTTTAGGAATGAAAGTTGAATTATAACTAAAATAGAGTATTCTTTCTGCTATATCAACTATTTAAAAAATGAACTTTTAATTTTATACCACGGGCAAAGCCATGCGGGTACCGCTAGTTATTACCAAAGGCTGTATTACATGTTGATGTATTTTTTATAAGTGCATGTAAACCTATAATACATCACGGCTTAAAGTTTTATAGTTTGATTAAGTCTAAAAGCGTGTTTTTTAAAACTATATTTAATTATTTTCTTTTCCCGATTCTTCCCCCAGCGGCTCCAGGAACCTGACGGTGCTGGGGTCCCACTTGGACAGCGTGGCGCAGCCCCGGATGTTGGTCATCGTGGCGTCGCCCCTCACGGGAGAGAAGCTCGAGTTCCGGACCGTAAGCCTCTTTTCCTTATTGACAGCTCACCGAGTTAGATCTCTCACTTTTCGACTGCATTTCCAGGCATGTACAAATCTTTAGGGATGACAGTCGAAATTACTTCTGTTCCAACTAGGACCACTATATAGACGAGACGACCGCATCAAGATTAAGTTTCATCACTTTGGATCCAGCTCGCGTTATGTATTTTCTGGCAAGTTATCGCGTTTTGGTTATGCTTTACTGCGGGCCATTATTAGCGGCACGTGAATTTGGCAAAGCTTGGCAACGTCCGAAATTTTGTTCTGGTAACCCTACTCAGCAACAATGAAGAATTGAAAGTAAAAGTAATGAATTGGATCCAAAGTGGTCCAACTCAAGCTTGAAGCGTCGGCCTGTCTACATATAGCGGCTCTAATGTGATCGATTTCTAACAGTTCTAACGTTGCCAAAACTCGTTTACCAAATACCATAAAAATTTAAATTTACGCTGATGTGATTAAATATGAAATCCATAGCTATAATGAACGTGTTTGCTATGAAACAGTAACAACAATAGTAATCATAAAGAAAATGGCGAAAGAAAGCTTCTCAAACTGTTAATGAAGGCACAAAAAAGGTTGTTTTTGTGAAAACTCGCGTCTTTACAGAAAAAACACCGATGTAGATGAACTTAAAAACTAAAACTTTATCTAAATACAAAATTTTATCAAAATCGTTAGAGCCGTTTTCGAGATCCGAAATATATCCATCCAAATTGGATCCAAAGTGGTCGAACTTAAGCTTGATGCGCAGTTCCAACTGCTTTCGCTTATCTTTATCTTTCGGTCTAAATGACGTCTCAAATGGACACTAAATTGGAAAACAAGAAAAGAAACACAACTAAAAACCTACAATGTCATTTTTTCCCACTAGCTTGGATGGCGGAATTGAATAATGGTTGGTATAATTTGTGAAGACTTACTCTACCCACAATAATTTGCATCTGTGGTGGATCCCCTCCCATGTAGACTTTACTTCTATGATCTAGCCGAGATGACTTGTCCGCAAGGAGGGCTCTATGAATGATCCCATAGATAGCAGTGGCCTACTTACATTTAATGATTTTTACTCATAAGTAAAGACCGACAATAACAGGACTTGGCAGATTCCACTCAGTCGTGATTGGTATCGACTAAATAGCCCCGGGGCTGCCCTAGAGCTGAAAGGTCATAGGAAGCTCCAGGCAGCTATCAAATGACTAATCAGTCAGTGCCCGATTAAGATATTACTGGGCCCCAGGCCAAATACTAGCTTGGGGCCCCTGTACTGCAACTTTGCAAATTTAGGCAGTGGATGAAACAATTTTAGCCACTTGGGGGGCCTTAAAATGTGGGGCCCTAAGCTACGGCCTAGTTGGCCTATTCAGTAATCAGGCCCTGTAATCAGTGCTCATATCCGTGGTCAAAAGGCTTTCCCTGTATGCCTGAAATGTAATGTACAATAGAACCGTTGTTGTCCTGTATGGGGCTGGAGAAGGTCTCGGAGAATCCGGCGATGGATACGGTTTTCTATCGGTGAGCGGACTCCCGGACTTTGGTCTGCGTTAAGTGGAATGAAAAACGACAACAACGTTAGTCCTATGGCTCAGAGACATGGAGTCCGAGTGTCCGAGGTAGATGCAGAAAACAGGGAGTTATGCAAATTAATTGAAACAAAGTATTTTTTTCTTTAATTTTAAAATGATTCCTAGTATTCTTCAATAATCACACTAAAATTAGTAAAAATTTGAATGATATGAATAAGTCCTTTACCTGTTGTCAATGTTCACCAATCAGAGGGGTTCCAAGGGCACATGTGCAGGAACTTCCGCAGATGAAAACTGCATCTGTGATCACGTCAGTTGAAATTTCACTGCTGTCAGTGATGGATGTGACACCAAGAACTTGTACAACAAAGATTGTTACTCTTTCCGAAGATACGCCAAGGACTTCTAGAGAGATTTCGAAGATAGTTGGCTTTGGTATTGCAACTGTGAGCCGTGTTAGAAAACAAAATAGCGAAGCAGGATCCATATAGCCAAAGAGGAGAGGGAAATGTTCCCAAAAATTGAAAACACCAACACAACCTCTTTTCTACTTATGCAAAATAAAAAAGACATTCGAAAGACTTGTGCAGCAATTAATAGAGATTTAAAAAGGTATGGAATAAATATTAGCTCATCCACTCTTCGGAAGCACCTTATTACAGCCGATCAGCCAGCCTATCTGCCTATTAAGAAACATCTTCTGACCAAACCATTGATAACTACGGTTTAAAATTTCTACCATGCAGAATATGAAGCTAGTACATTGTCAAAAAAAGAGAAAAAGGCACGTTTCTAACCAGGAAAGTACTCGACTTAAGTAATAATGAAAAAAGTTAAAAATGGTACCATTCGAAAGAACAAACTGAAACATGTTTTTGACCCAAAGATCAAGTGCCCTCGTCCCCTCGTTTTCGAGATAAGGGGTCTTAAAGTCGGCCGAAAAGTAGCCAAATTTGAAGACTTGGCAAGAAATTGAAGCTACCTCCCGATTCTCCCTACCGCTGCTTGCTTGGCATCGCATCGTTTCCATGTTTGGTCATTTGCAAAGAAAGTAAAAGATGTTTTACGTTAACCCTTTACTTGTACGAGCTAAAATAAAGAATGCTGGTCAAGACTATGATGTGGAAAGAGAGTGTTTTATCCAGAGGAGCGAAAACATTACAAAGAAGTTAAAGTTTTATCTTTTTACGCATGATAACAATACATTTTAAAATTTTAGTTATTTTAAGTTTTTTTACTGAACTAAGTTATATGTGTTAATTATTATACGTAGAAATATATTGCACGTGTTTTTTAATGAATAATTCAGGATAATTAAATAAATAAGTATGAAGAGCAGCTAATATGAGCTCATGTACAAAAAATGAAATAAATAGTCTGAGGTAGATATTAAATTGTCATGGATTATGATATCAGTTCTTATTTAAAAAAAAAAATCGATACAAGAAGTTTCACTATCTGCTCACTCTTAGCAAAAATATTTATTTTTTTAAATTGAAATCGAGAAAAAATAAATAGAAATTTTAAAAAGAAAACGAATAGTAAATGTCAATAGCTGCAAAATTATATCCATGTCGGAAATTACATCAAGGGTAGAGGGAAATAGTTATTTTCATTCTTAAAATATACTAATAGAGTGGACATTCATTGTAAAAACCCCTGCTGTTCAAACAGAATTGGTCACTGTAGCGAAAAGTCTCTGTAACGTAAATGTAAAACATATTGCATGTTAATTTCGAACTGTTTAACAATATTAGTATAACTTTTACTATTTCTGCTTTATGTTCAACGGGTAGAAAAAAACTAACAAAATTGTAAATCAATACAAGTTTTAGCTTACTTTTCTGAAAAAGTAGAAATTGGTGAAAAAATAATGAAAGAAGGAGTGATGCATTGAAAAAAAACCGTTCAAAACAATTGAGTCGAAAAAGCACTTAATAAAAATAACTAAATACAGAGAAATTTAAAATAGGAAAGTTGGGTTTTGAGCTGCGGAAACAGTGTACCTGTCAGTCTATCTATTGGTCAGTTCTGCCCCCCCCTCCCGCAATAGCTTTTGAGTGCATAGTCTGATTCGATTTTTTTTTTCGGTCGGAACATCTCAGCGAGGACAGCACACTCAAACATTTTTTTTTTTCGAAATATCACAGAGAAAACATCGCATTCCTGTTTGATTTTTTTATTTGAAAAAATTTTCAGTAAATTTAAACCAGTTTGAAAAAAAAAAACTCCCCCCCCCCCGAGAAAAAATTTATGTTTGCATTTTTTACAATTAAAAAATCTAATATCACCCCCCTCCCCCACTCATACTACAGAATAGCACGTACACTTAAAAAAAAAAGAAAAAAACAGGACGCTCCGTTGTCACCTCCTGGGCCCCTTAGACAAGGGCGTACTTTCATCGCAAATAATAAGATAAAATTTAATTTTGATGTTGTTTAAACTTGTTATTTCTCTTTAAAAAGCTTTCTACTTTTCACGACACAGGCTTTATAGTAGCTTTTTGCTTAACAGCCGTCTTTCACAAGCTTTGCAGATGACCAAAAATGGGAATCAAGTTTCTCGTTAGACACTAATAGCGAATTCGCGCCGCAGCTTCCCGATTTAATTATAATCGCTAAAATTGGCGATTTTTCAAAAAAATTCAGCTGACTTTAGGACTTTATATTTCGATAACGGGGGCGCGAGGGCAAAAACGCATGCGTCCAGAAACATGTTTTACAATGCTCTTTCAATTGGTACTCATTAAAAAAAAATTCATTATTCCATGATCGCGTACTTTCCTGGTAAGTATCAGGAAACGCGATCTGGATTTCCCGTTACCAGGAAAAGATACTTTCCTGGTAAGTATCTTTTCCTGGCATCTGCAGTTCATGATCTTTTCAAATATTTTTTGAGAATTTCGGAATATTTTCTGTAACTTTTTAAAAGTTGCTGAATATTTCGGAATACACTTTCTGTAATTTCCCAAAGCGTTACTGTGTGTTTCGGAATCTACTTTCTGTAATTTTATAAAGCGTTTCTGTGTACTTCGGAATCTGCTTTCTGTAATTTGAAAAAAGTTTCTTAGTATTTCGGAATCCTCTTCGCATATTTTTCAAAAACATTTGTGTGTATATTGTGCAGCTGCGGTTTATGAAATTTTCATAAAGAGTTCTTGAGTATTCCAGAATTCTCTCTGAAATTTTCAAAAACGTTTTCAAACATCTTGGAGTTTTTTTTTCTTTAACTTGTTTTTTTTTAATACAAATCTTAACTAGATCGCATACTTTAACAAGTTTAATTAACTTCTTCACAGCTGAGATGACAAATATTTCATTCCGAAAATTAAACAAAAGGTAAACCAATAACATATTTTTATAATGGTGTGAAAATACAAAATTATTATTTTTAAACCCTCCAGTTTATTCTGTTGTGGTTCTATTTTTATGAGCCTCAGTTTTTACAAATTACAAAACAGTTGGACTTAAAAGACAAAAAAATAAATAAATAAATAATAAACTTTTGTATTTTTAAACCATTTTAAAAGTATTTTATTGATTTATGTTTTGTTTACTTTTTAAAATGAAATAATACTAATCTCAGCAGTAAAAAAATATGCGAATCATTACAATTCAGATCTGTTTTCAAAAAAAAAGAAAGAAAGAAACAGAAAAAAGGACTCCGAAACATTCGAAAACATTTCTAAAAATTTCAGAGAAGTTTTTCAAATACTCACAAACCTTTCTGAATATTTCATGAACCGCAGCTGCATGCATTACTCGGAAACGTTTCTGAAAATAACAAAAAGGAGCTTCTGATATACTCAGAAACGTTTCTGAAAACAACAGAAAGATAATTCCGACGTACTCAGAAACGTGTCTGACAATAACACCAACCGCAGCTGCCCGATATATTCAGAAATGTTGCCGGATTTTTTCTACAGTGCTGGAATCCAGCATGGCTGGAACACTGCTGGTACTCGAAAGTACCATTCCTTGCAGAGTCGAGTCTCTGTAACTCCTTCGTCTCGAAGTTTTCACTGCGTTCCAAATCCTAAGGGGACGTCCTATCACTCGAAGCTTTTAGCCGGTCCCTCAGGACTTTATACTGCCGTCCTACTTTCTACTGCCGGAGTTATACTGCCGTCCTAAGCGCAAAAGTGGTGTCTGAGCTCAAACTGAGAAAAAGCTCTTTGAAGTTTTGCGCCACCATGCATTTGATTCGGATGATACTTTTTCAGAATTTTTTTAAAAACATTTCCCGCTCTCAAATGAGCCTGGGATTTTGTATGCGAGTAAAATACGTCACAAAGAGCCACCAGGTGGCGATCACTCAATTTTGTTAACAAGTGCAGACACAACTTTCGTGCTTAGCACGGCAGTATAGGGGGCCTCAGAGCCCACCGATTGTCACACTCCGGTGTACTCAACCGAAAACCCTTTCCACAGCCCTGCCGCGCCCTCCACTCGGGCGATCGGATGGAGTGCGTCACCCCTTCCCTGTCCGGGGCGGCGGGGCTGCGGGCCCCGACGGGGCGCGCGCCCCTGGTGAGCCACGTGGCCTTCGAGATGGACGGGGCCCCGGGCCCGCGCGACCTGCCCCTGCGCCGGGCCCTGCTCTCGCAGCTGCTCTACTACCCGGACCCCGAGTTCGCGCCCTTCCCGGACAACGAGACCCGCCGGGTCCGGGAGGACCAGGCCTTCCTCACGCTCACGGTCAGTGCCCTTCTCTTTGCTTTTTTTTATGAGTGTTTGTTTGTTTGCGACTGACAGAAGCCACGTTCTTTTCCAAAGGTAGAAGTAATGTATACTGGGGATGCACCGATAAGCAAATAGGCCGATTACCGATTCATCGGCTGTTGATAATCTTACTATTATTTTTCATACTAGTAATTCCTTCATCCCTTTTTCTTTTCACATTAACGATTTTAGAAATAGTAACTAGTTTATTTCTTGAGAGACGATTTATTTTTCTCAATTTTTTCTAATTTTCACAAAATAATTTCAAAATTTCATCATATTTCTTTGAGCCAATTTCAATTTTTTTTTCGCTGGCAATTTGCGATGCGCTGCTTCACTTTTCCAACTGTTCCATCATTTGGTGTCGAGTCCGACTTCCACAGTACACGCATGCCACAGGGACCCGTTTACAGGGTAGGCAACCTTTTACAGGACAGCACATTCACATGAAGAAAGGACAAGGACAGGAGATAGGAAGCACATCCATGCCCGAGCCGGGACTCGAACCCGGGACCACACCATCCGTGGCAGACCACTAGACAAGGTGGCCGGCTCCAATTTCAGTATTATTGTTTATAAAGGAACAGAATGTGAACTAGACATGGAAATTTTCAAGATTTAGGGAGGAGGTTGTGATGAACAGGCAAATTTGGGAACACTTTTAATGGAAGCTCATTTTTTTAATCTTTAATAGCCATTTAATCCAAGACTTTGATTCTTTATAAAAATTATCAGGACTAAAAGCACTCTGCTAACGGAGAAAAATATCGACAGTCATTTTTACATTTAATTCAGTTTTGTGCTCTGTCAGAATTATGTGTTTTGTTTTTTGCTTTGTACATCGTCATACTACATGCTAGGGATGCACCGATTAATCGGCAGTACCGATTAATCGGCCATAATCGGCCACTTTGCCGATTATTAATAATCGGCAAAATTGGGCCGATTAATCGGCCCAATTTTTTTTCCAAATTTGATTCTTAAAAGTATACTTTCACTAAGAAACCATGACAAATAATTTTATTAACAGTAATAATAATCCGCACAGTTGAGATAAAGTTTTTTTTTAATTAATTCTCCTACTTTGAATTAATATACATAGACAATGTTGCAACATTTTTTATGTAGCGATAGTTTTCTCCTTAGCACATGCTTTTAGATAATCTTTAACTTTCAAAGAAAAAAATTATCGAATTAAATTTCTACTAATTATTAAAATATATGAATTAAAATTGCTCATAAATTGGAATACTCACCACAGACTCCCCCCCCCCTTTTTTTTTTTGAATTTTTATGTCCAATTAACATAACTAACAATGTGTTGATAATATTATTGACAATAATATAAAAATTGGTTCTGAGAAATTTGATAAAATATTGAATTTTTTTGTGAAAACTTGGAAAATGAAAAAAAAAAAAATCTTCTCTCAGAAATAAATTACTCACTATTTCTAAACTTGGAATTGTATAAGAGAGAAAAAAACATTGATGGAAAAATTGGCAGTAGAGAAACAATCATCCTTATAGTTAATCGGCTAAGCCGATTAATCGGCCGATTATCAATAGCCGATTAACTTGTAATCGGTAATCGGCCAATTTGCTTATCGGTGCATCCCTACTACATGCTATCATACTGTTAGTAGTATTGGTTGCTGAAAATTACTTCACACACTCTTGGGTCCCCCGTACCTATCACAACTCGTGGTTTTACCGGTATAGGACCCTGAAGAGCGCTCTGTTCTTTTTGAACCAGAACCAAGGGTCGAGCAAACCCTTGGCTAGCACCCCCAGACGTATCGTTTCACTTGGAGGACTTTGTGACCACGACATTTTTAACGTTCCCCGGCCACCATTAATCAAGACGGTGTATCGTTGATCGACTGGGATCGAACCCGGGCCCCTCCGGACACGAGTCCGACGCTTTACCGATCGGGCTACCACGGCCCAATTGCTGAAAATTACATTAATTTACTGTTAGCAAATTTTTTGAGCGTAGTTTCTCGTTAAAGATGTCTTTAAAACAATTATTTAAAATTACCTTTTTTCCGCCGATAAATCGGCCCGACTTTTTCGATTACAAATAATCGGCAAAGCGGCCGATTCCCTACTCAATACCATGGGTTCCACCGAAGTCTAAACTGCGTATTGCGTACTGGATTAGGTGAATTATAGTAACACTCGTGTTCGCATCTAAATGAGGCCCCTACATAGACGAGCCGGAGCCTCGAGATTAAGTTTCCCCACTCAGGATGCATCTTTTCTGCCGGTGGACGAGTCAATTCGATAATCGACCGAGGTGCCATTCGATTCCACATTTTCTTTTCTGAACAAAGCGACCCCTATCGCAGATGTGCGATTTTAATTTATGAAGAAATCAACTAATGAGTTTTTTTCCCTTCCATTGTCATTTCTTCGGAGGTGAAACTGCTGTTGCAATCTCCTCTCTGGGGCTCAGTGGCCGAGCGGTCCGAGGCGTGTAGCCGATAACTCTGAGACGGTGGGTTCGACTCCCACCCTCGCTCCGGATGTACTTTCCTTCCTTTATGATGTAACTCTTTCATACATTGTCTGTAAAAGATATATGTAATAAAAAATCATGTGCAATGGAGGCAAGACACTAGATTGTAGTCCTCATCAAAAAACCAGGGCAAATAGCCCCTAACGAAATGAAACGAAACGAATCTCCTCTCTCGCTCTTGGTTTCGTGTTGGACCTTTTCATTCTCGGTATGCGACACCATTCGAGTTTAAATCTTTCACAATAATCTCTATATGTAAAGATGACGGGCTCTGTTTGTTTGTTTGTACGTTTGTAACCGCTGGCCAGAAGCACCTACAGACCTGAAACTTGGCACAAAAATTCGAACGCTAATGTACTCGAAAGCCGAATCCAAAATTTCGAATCAGTTATTTTTAAATTAATTCATTAGTCTCATTTTTGGTGTAACCGCCATAATTGAGCGGCAGGGACGTCATTTCGAATTTTTCCAGGGGGGGGGGGGGCAAAGGGTGCATACACAATGTAAAATTTACCAAAAAGTGGCAAAAACCACGCCCACTTATTTGCCAATACATAGATTTCCCAAATTCAGGGGGGGGTGCAATTGACTAAATGACGGGCCTGTTGAGGGGGGGGGGAAGGGAAACCCTCCCCCACTTCAAAACATTATGCATTGCTGGAAAGGGTTCTTTTTCTGAAAAAGAAAAGCATGACTTTAAGTGGAATTTAAAAACTTGTGAAGCGCATTTGAACTAAAGGATAAAACTATTTTACTTCAGAGTAGGTTGGAGTGAATTTAAATTTATTCAGTTGACTTCCTCAAAATTCGGTGTTACCGAAAATGTCAGAATGGACCTATTATTGTTAAAAAATTAGTGATGGCTATTCAGTTACTCTTCGTATCTGGCGTCGTAGAGTTTGGCAACAATCGGGAAATTTACCAAGCCTCCCAGTCAGTGAAACACTACTTTCTCCAAATCAAAGAAAAAGAAAACGCTCTGGGAAGGAACAGTTGTTGTTTGCAGTCTAAAGAGTATTTTATTGCATGTTTAAAACATGTTTTTAATGCCGCCATTACTAAAATTTTAACAATAATAGTTCCATTCTGACATTTTCTGTAACACCACTATTCAGTTACCCTTCGTATTTGGCGTCGTAAAGTTTGGCAACAATCGGGAAATTTACCAAATCTCCCAGCCAGGGAAATCTTGCTTATTTGAGGGTCACTGTTATAGATTGTAATCACTTCAAAGAGATGGTCACAGCACCTACAGACCTGAATCTTTGGTACAAAATTTGAGTGTATCCCCGAGAAATGCACTTCGAAGACCGACTTCTAAATTTCAAATTAGTTATTTTCAAATCAATTAATTAGTCTCATTTTTGGTGTATCCCGCATAGTTGAGGGGGGGGGGACTTTTCTCCACCCCCTAACATCATATATAGCTGGAAAGGATTTTTTTTTCTGAAAAACAAAAGTTTTAGCACATTTCTCTCCGTTAATTGGAGCAGGAGATATTAATTAATCAAATTTAGTCAATTTTCAAGGCTGAACTCTATACGCAAAACTGAAACACTAGATCCATTTTCTAGACAAACTGCATCGCCGTGCGAATACTGTTAGTTTAATATATAGTTTTAAAAAACTAAAAAAATACGCTCTTAGGTTAACTTCATATTACTTTTATCTTTGTAAAGAAAGTGAATTTTGTCTTTTATTCAGAGTTACATACAAACAAGCGAACCCACCGTGTAAAATTAATAAAAGTGCATTAAAAGCGGGTCCTCTCTCTCTCTTGCAGGGCCGGTACCTGGACCTGGTGCACCAGCCGGACGACATACGGGTCCTGCTGGACGGGGGCGCCGCCACCTGCAACGTGTCCTCGCTGTCCGGGGAGGAGCTCGTCTGCGTCCTGCCCCCCGACCTCCGCCTCCGCAGCAACGAGTCCGCCGTCCCCGTCGAGGTGGGTGTCTGTTGCGGTGCGACGAGGCCGTCGGTGTAGCGAGCATGTCATTTAAAATAAAATGGCATGCCAAACTGTAAAATAGACGTCAACTCCCACTGAAATGTCGTCTGTTATCAAAAGCAATTAAAAAAAAACCTCAAAGATAAATCATAGTAATTCGCAATTCAATGAACGATAGTGGACGCTGCAGTGTCAGACTTATGGCGGCTGGAAGAGGTAAACCGATCCAGGGTCGCCGACTCCGGTGGTGCTGAGGGACTGGAGCACCCCCAAAAATATTGGGGGAGGGGTGCCAATCAACAGAAGAAAAGACGGAATGAAGCCTGTGGCGACAGAAAGCTGCTTTCCTCCCCCCTCCCCGAGCACTAAGTTTCTTTTTCGATTTCATGACATGGAGGCCAAAAATGTTCGTAATTCATTTCCGTTCCCTTATTTATGATTTTAATAGGGAAAAAGGTAATTTCCCAATTTCAGAAGAAAATAGCAAAAACCACGCCCACTTATATGTAAATGCATTGATTTCTCAAAGTCAGGGGGTCACACCCCTGCATCCCCCCCCCGTAAATGACAATTGGGGCAATGGATCCCCCTTTGAAACCCGAAATGACGGGCCTGATTATGCTGTTGTTTTTTCAGCCTAATACAGTTAATGTTCACGGACGTAAACTGTGAATGTGCTAATTCCACATTAACAAACTGTAAAATTGCTAGTTTTACAGTTCATTACCGTGCCTTTTTCAGCGTTTAACCGGAACCTCTGCCTCGCGTATTATGCTTTAAAAACAACAGTTTGTTTTTTGCAGTGCAGTAAAGAATCCTATAATTCCTAAAAAAAGTTTTATTCTCGTAAATTCTATCACTTCTTCTCTTGTTGATTTATGACGTATTTGAATGGTGCAAGTCATTGCTCTTCCCCAATCGAGATCATAGAAAAGAACAAGGCGTCACTTAAAAACCCCCAAAGAAAAATACATTTCAACAGTTCGATCGGAGAGTTTTTTTTTTTTTTTAACTTTATTTAAGCGAATAGGGAGGGGACATAAATGCACTCAAAACAAAAAAATCTTGAATAAACCCTATGCGTTCCGTTATAGAAAAAAAGCAAACAACAAGAATTGGATTGTGGTTCGGTCATTCGGTTGCGTTCTTTATGCGTACCCGTTATCATTCTTTTGTGCAGTGTAAGGGAGCAAAATTATTTTCTATAGTATTTTGAAGATTAATGGTGTAGTTTCTGTGAAATGGGGTGATCCTATTTAAATTCAACGAAAGAACATCTCCCCATGCTCTCCTTATGATGATCATAAAATGTTTGTTTTGGAACGTGTTTCGCTATTTTTCAGAGAGATTTTCCACAGGAGCTATTGATAACTGCAAAGAAATTGAAAAATGTCTTCTTTCTACAAGTGCAGATTGAACTTACATATCAGAGTTCTATAAAGATGAGTTTGACAAAGAAAGATTAATTTTACGCAGAAATATGTTGCTAGATATTTGTGAGTCCAAAAACTCTCGCTAAAGCTGCAAAAGTTTTAGTATTATTTTTACTTTTTAATCAAACATAACTTTGAATTGATTCCAGAAGTGATTGAATCGATAACCATGTATTTTATACACATTTCTATACGCTCAGACGAACGTGAGAAGATAAAACAGTGACTGTCGGCCCCGCCTAATCGAGTAACGGATAAACGAATACCCCGCTCATACCAATAAAATATCTTTGAAAACCGAGTATTTCCAATGCCATAGACCCAATGTTAAAGATCATCGCTCTAACAAATACCCCGCTTAACCGAATAATATTTCTTGGAACCGACAGTATTCGTTTAAGAGGGGCCGACAGTATTTGGTGTAACATCCCCATGCCCCGTCTAAAGTCAAACATCAATGCAATTCTACATGTCGATGCACAGGAATCACAAGATAAACAGAACCTCGGAACTGTAGCAAGCATTTTAATGAAACGATGCGTAAAAACTTTTTCCATGAGAGAGAATATAGATATAGATATTCAACGAGTTTTTTTTTACCCCCACAAAAATATGAATCCTAGTATAAAGCAGTAAGTAACCGCCCCTAAGGCGGTTCCAACTCGTTTAATTCCTATTCCATGCTGATGAGTGCAAAATAAGCACGGAACTGCAGTCCATGTGGATGGAAGAAACGAGCTCGTGGTGTGTTGCATTTATCTTAGTATTTTCTAGTTAAACACTTTACTTTTTTGATTACTTCTCTTTCTTAAAAAATATCAGTAATAATGGGTGTCTTTGTTTGGTTTTGTATATTTATTTACATTTTTACTTAACTTCAGTTTAGCGTAAAAAAAGTATCAGATTCTACTATTCACTTCGTATGACTTGAGATGATGGCTAAATTTTTTTCCTATAAAATATTACTTCAATGTGGTCCTTTTTTGTATCTTTTTTATTATGTTGCAATAACCAAAAGAAAAAGTTGATATTTTCAATCAAATATTGTTCTCATAAAAAAAAAACTCTGAAGCACATTTTCTTTTTTGAAAGCTACGTCTTGAAAAAATCTTCCCTCGTTTTGATACCACACATTTCGGACGATTTTCAACGCCCGACGCCACTGAATCAATCAGATCACGCAGCTTAAAACTGCCTTTAAGCTTCGTGAACGACAGACATTTCTTTTTCGTGTTCGATGTAGATTCTGATTTGTATTTTTTTAAAAATATCTTTGGATTTATATTACATCTTTTGCCCAATTCTACATTTTAAATGTTTAACCATTCATTTCTTAAACCACCCCAAGATCCCGTATTCACTCTCGAAAATTGGGAGTGAGAAAATTATATTTTTCAATATTTTAACTTATCGTCTGGTGCTGTTTAATTTTACGATATTTTGTGGCGATGTTTCGGCATCTGCTAAAAAAAATGTTCTTCAAATTCGAAAATTTTTGCACGTCTCATTCGGCGAGCAATAAATGTGTTTTTTTACGCAAGCAGAAATGACCGACTCTGAGCAATGTATGACGACCCTATTTTGCAATGAGGCCTTGCCCTTAAGCCAAGGCAGAACTGAAGCAAATACACCCACCGTCCATATTTTGAACTCCTCCGTCAGGAATGGCCAACGATCGAGCTGGGGGCAGATATCCTCTTGTTGTAGCCAAGACAGGATGTCATGATCGAGCTGTGGGTGTATTTGCTTCAACCTCATTTTCCCCATTCCGTTCTTTCTTGCTCCACCGAAAGCACCTTTTTGAAATTGAAACTTTTCTGAGACAGGCTGACTCCCGACGGCCGCACCGTAACACTCGCACTGACGGAATCTTCCTTGCAGGTGCGGATCGCGGCGCGGCGGATCCCGCTGGGCTCCTTCCAACTGGTGTCTGCATCACCCTCTTCGCACGCCACGCTGATTGGCTGCCTGTTCGGGTTGGGCGCATGCGCAGCCTTCTGCTTGGCGGCCTGCTACGTGTGGCGGCGGCGGAGGCGGAAGCTGCCCAGCTACGCCGTCGCCTTCACGGCGCAGCCCCGGCGCAGCAGCGACTACAGCGCCGCTTGCAGGCGGCAGGGCAGCAGCGGAAACGGTGAGCACTCAGTCCATGGGATTTGTGTCAAAATAGCATCATACAAGTGTACGGGAAATCTAGATCACCTCCCTACAAGCAAAACTTTTTGCAGCAATCTTGACGGACCTTGATATTGTCTTGCCGGCGTCATTATTGCAAATTTAATACTGCATAAAGATAGCATAAAGATTGTTACAACAAGATTGTCATGACAAGACGTATGCAATATTACATGCATCTTGACATATCAATATTGATTTTGTCTTGCAATAGCAAGATTGCATAAATCTTGTCAGCGTCAAGATTGAAAAGAATGTTCTTGATATCTCATTGTCACCGTCAAGATCATTAGCACTCACAATAGAAGAGAGGCGCATGCGCGGAGTTTTACACCCAGAATTCCTGCATATCTTGCATACAGATTGTCATGACAATAAAATATACAGATCTTGACATTTTCTTGTCATGACAATCTTTTGCAAGATTACGAAGTAATCTCATCTTGTATAAAGATTTTCATGACAAGAGAATGTCAAGATCTTGACATTTTCTTGTTGTAACGAACTTGCAAGAAAAGCAAAATTACAAAATCAATCACATCTTGCATACAGATAGTAATGATAAGAAAATGCCAAGATCTTGATATTTCCTTGTCATAACAATGTTTATACAAGATTACAAAAACAACCTATCTTGTTATTTTCTTGATATTAGGTTGCATGCTCCTTGTGAGACAATCTTGTGGCAAGACTCTGACAATCGAAAATCAGTAACATAACAATCTTGAGGCAAGATTGCCTTCTTGACATGTCAATCTTGAGGCAAGAAGCTTTGCTTGCTGTGATAACTAGGGGACAGCATCGTCTTTTTTCCCCCAAGAAAAATAATTTAAACGTGATATCGAAGGCGCCAAATGGGCGGGGGTCTCATGTTGCGTCACTTTCCAGTTATCGATTGAAATAGAGCCACCATATAGGCAGGTCCACGTATCAAGCTTAAAGCCGGCGGTTATCAAGCGGCTTGAATCCAATGATTTTACTTTCAATTTTTCATTGTTTGCGGAGCTCGGGATACCGGAGCGGACATTGCCCGGCTTTGCCGAGTTCGTTGCTCAGAGTGTCAAATGACCCGCCGGAAGGGACAGTTACTCGTCAGCCGGCATCAGCTTTGACACAGCACTCGCCGGATCCGAAGTGGTCGGACATAAGCTTGGCGCGTTGACTCGACTGTAAATGGCTTTGAATTGAAATGCAATGTTTCATGGTATACTTCAATCTTGTCAGTCTTGGTGTATCTAAAAATGTTTCATTCACCTTTTAAATATTGAAACTAATTTTAGCTTTCATTCATGGCCACCAAACCTAAAATGCAAAACTAATCAGTTTTATGTAAGGCTCAGTGATTAGCAGAAAGTGTTGAATAACTACCAAAACGGAACCTATTCAAATGACCACTATACACTCTATTTCAATGTACCTCGAAGAAGGAAAAGTTGTGAAAAAGTGAACTCTCGGCGTCGAACTCGGCACCCTTGATATATACAGGGTGTTCGAGTGGAACGGACCCAATTTGACCAGTCGATTAGGATATTAAAAAAAGAAAAGCTCATCCGCAATTTCTTTTTTTTTCCTTTTGTCTCGTCTGGACGCGCCTGCGCCTTTTATGAAGGGACAGATGGAAGAAGGGCGTCCCCACGAACGCAAGCTGTTCTGCGGTATGCAATAGGCAGAAGACAAACCGGGAATGACAGTGCAAAGAAACTTGAAACAGTTTGTAAAAGAAGCACACTTCAAGGTTAGAGCATTTCAAATCATTTTTTGCAGTGTTGAAACGGATTTGTGTTCCGCATTGCGTACCAGTGAAAAGTTTGTGTCATCCCTTATGGGGACGCCTTTTTTTTCTTTGTCCCGTCAAAAAGGCGCAGACGGGACAAAAACAGTTTTGCTTGTAATCATAAGAAATTTAGCTGCCCTATTTTGCCAATATCACCCTCGTACCACTTAACTTGTTTTTTTCGTTCCAACCGACTGTTCAAATTGGGTAAGTTTGGTTCAGAGACCCTTTATATGAAAACGATGTTTCATATGTTGTCCTCTCATAAACATCATCAATTAGATGAGGTCAGACTTTTAAGTGTTGTTATTTCGTTAAAGCAAGGCTTCACTAGATAGCGTCTTATACAGGCTGTTTCATTACTCAAAACATCAATGGTAAAGATTTGCCCGCTAGAGAGCGCTGAACCAGGACCATCCAAATGTTTGTTTACATTTATTACGCCATATTGTTTGTGCTGTAAAAAGTGGTGTTTATCCTATCTTTAAGGGTTAAAAAATATTGATATAGTTAACTGAAGAGTGAAATCATGCCGAAGGCCTTTTTAGTACTGCTTTTTAGGGGAAATAAATTCCCTTTTCAGGTTCAGTTGGACACAACTGATGATTCAGTCATACAACATTCATTCATCTGTTTACTTTCTTCGAATTAGCAACATATAGCAATGGCGTTCAATTTTGACATCTCTGCATTAATAAAATATACGCTTAAATTCGCAGCCGATAAATAAAAATGTAGCAATAAAATAATATTGTTCTATTTACTATTTTGTTTCATTATTGTTGCTCACACGATCTTAATTGCTACGTAAAAGCTCAGATGTT
This sequence comes from Uloborus plumipes, assembly GCA_038373865.1. Lineage (NCBI taxonomy): Eukaryota > Metazoa > Arthropoda > Arachnida > Araneae > Uloboridae > Uloborus > Uloborus plumipes. The sequence continues at coordinate 156,126 of JAXGGA010001023.1, forward strand.
CATTTTGACAGCGTTGACGCATCAGAGCGATAAATGGCGAATCTATTCGTCGAGACATTTCATTTTGCTGCCCCAGAATGAATGTACTGCAATGAAGCGATTGGTGTTCAAAGGAGAGACGATTGACAACAAAACATACTTATTTTTTTAGTAACAACGAAATGAGCATATATAATCACTTGGTACTAAAGAGCAATATAAGTACGAAAAAAATAAACAACTACAATATTGTGACGACCAACTGTATCATGGCGAACAGTGAACTGAATTTTAAAAAGTTCTATGGTAACCAGTTGTTAGTATTGGCTCGCTTAGCGAACAGATTCGCCATTTATCGCTCTGCGGTGCCAGTGTCGTTTCATAGTTAATTAATAATTAGAATCAATTAAAATGAAAAATAATTCGCTAACTAATTTAAATAAGCCGTTACAATGCCGAATAAACCAACAAATAAAACAAGCTATTAAATAACGTTAAAATATACTAAAATAGAATTGAATGCCAAATTGTAAAATGGTCGCCAACAATTTAACTTTTAATTTTGTCTTTTATTATCTGATTTGTAGAAATGTTAGTTACCATAAAATTTGATAGATGTCGCTGGACAAGGACCACTGTTTTTATCCTAAGGATTTTGATCAAATGAAGCAGCCTGTATAAAACGCTATCTAGTGAAGCCTTGGTTAAAGCAATGTGTGTTTATAGTCCAAGATTCCATTAGCATTCCTTCATCGAGTTTCCTAAAATTATTAGCATGAATGAAGAGTAAAAGTTGCGAATAAAACGATAAAGTAAAGGTTTCTTCTTGTTTCAGATCCCTAATCAGGGTTCTCAGGTGCTAAAAGGTGCCAAAAAATGACTGATTTACACTCATCGAGTTTCCTAAAACGGTTAACATAAATGGAGAGTAATAGTTGTAAATAAAATTACAATATAGGTCTGTATCTTTTTCGGATCCCCAATCAGGGTTGTCAGGGCCTAAAAGGTGCCAAAAAACGACTGATTTTCCCTTATGGAGCTTCTTAGACCCTGACAACCCTGGTTGGGGATCCGAAAAAGGTAGACAACCCTATATTGTCGTTTTATTTGCAACTTCTACTCTCCATTTATGTCAGCAGTTTTAGGAAACTCGATGAGAGTAAAGCAGTCATAGTTTGGCACCTTTTAACCCCCGACAACCCTGATTAGGGTTGTCAGGGGGGAAACGGGAAGCAATTTTCACGTTATCGTTTTATTCGCAACTTTTACTCTTCATTAGTGTTAATAATTTTTTGAAACTCGATGAGGGAACCCCAGTGGAATCTTCGACGATAATGTGTTCAATGGTGTTCGTGTGTCTCGCTTGCAGATTACCACGACCTGCGGGGGCGCATCTTGGCCCGGAGGCAGGGGGAGGCGGCGGCGGAAGGCGGAGGCGGCCCCTGCTTCGTCGCGGAGGAGGAGGAGGGGGGCGCGGTGGACGACGAGACGTTGCATCTTCTGCGGGCGGAGAACATCCTCATCGAGAGGGAGCAGCTCACGCTGGGGGAGGTCATCGGCCAAGGTGAGTGGCTCATAGTCAGCAATCCAAATCGGGAATTCTCTTTAAAAATGTCCGAACTGTGAGAAGATGCCCCAAATGACAAGTTTCGATCATTTTCAAATCGGAACTCAAGGTGAAAAATATACCAAGACTTCGTGAATAAAAACAATAAATTAAAGCCAACACAATTTATAATATAAAAATAAATGTATGTGTGTTTGTTCCTTCTATAAGTCCAGCTTTCGTCGGATTTTCATCAAACTTGGCACAAAGGTTCCTTGATGCACTAGAATTCACGTAAGCGGATTTTTGAAAATTTAAAAAATCCTAAGAGTCAAAGTTCAAATTTTTGTCTTTAAATGGCCATAAAGTAATACGGATAAGCCTTTAAGCATACACATTGATAAAATTAACACATTTAAACATGAGTATTTTCCGACAAAGATTACGATTGACAATGAATTATCAATTTAAGACTCACCTATTCTATTTCAGCATGGAATAAGTTAAACAAAATGCAATACCGGGCAACGCCGTGTAATAAGCTAGTTGGAAAATAAAAACGCATACAGCACGGGGCATCTGCAACAGGGAACAGTGGGGGTGCCATTATTCTCTCGTATACGGTTCCATCTTTCATCCGCGGTGCTCGTTGCGTTGAGGGTGCCAGTTTTTCACCCAAGCTACGTGTGAAATCTCGGCTTACTATACAGGATACCCCTAGTGCTACAAGCGTTTCACTCCTGAAAGGTGCCAATCGTGACCAGTAGTTTTAACAGTGTATCTCTTGAATTTCTCGCCAATGTGCAGTATTAAATGGTGCCTATATGGCATAAAATTTTACACTAGAAACCTGAATTTTTTGGAACTTAAGGTGCATTTAGTTGTTAATTGGTTCTAATAATTATATGAGTTCAGCTCATTGGCTTTTGTGTAGCATGCATGTAAAGTATTGACGAAATTCCTGGAAAAAAATCTTGTTTTCAATGCGATGTTGTTCATGTTTGTCACCTTTCATCATTTTGTTTGTGCCACTAGGAAGAACTGATTTTTTTCCTATCAGAAATGGTTTTTCTTTTGATGGCCTTTTTTTTTAATGCAGATAAAAATAATTATCCGCATCGAAAATTGTTTGCTTTCGATATATACTGCAGCTCAAATTTGCCATGATCAATTTTCTTTTTGCTTGTACCATTGGAAAGAGCAGATTTACTCCTATCGTAAATGCTCCATCAAGCGTGGTGTTCTTTCAGATAAGTATCTATAAGCAGCACATTCGTCCGAAAAAGTTGAGATAACAACGGATGCCTCCGACACCGCGATGGGAGTTGTTTTCACCAGATTGTAAACAGCGAAAAACGACCGTCGAGTCTCTTCTCTCGAACTTGTTACACCAACACAAAGAAAATATAACACCTACGACAGAGAATTATTAGCTATTTATACAGCAGTTAAACATTTCAGGGCCGAAATTTTACCGTATTAACAGATCATAAGCCTATAACGTTCGGATTTCAGCAAGACTTGGAAAAAGCCTCGCCACAATAAATTAGACAACTGTCATTCATTTGCCTGTTTTCAACTAATATCCAATGTATTCAGATCAATGAAAATGTTGTTGCTGATGCTGACACACTATCTCGTATAAACACCATTTCCGTGTGATCTACAATAGACTATTTTTTATTATTTTTTTTTAATTTAATTAATTTATTTATTTTTTAATACAGAAGCCATCATCTTCGACATACATGAGGACTGCGTACTATGCGCCTTGCCTCCTGACAATCACAAGACATATTAACGGCACAGAGAGGATGAAATAACAACCACGGGCAGGGCGGGACTCGAACCCGCGACCACTTGCTTACGAGGAGAAGACTCTGCCTGTAGGCCACCGTGGCCCCTGCTATAGACTTGCAGGCTATAGCACTCAAGAAGAGACACTAAGGGCCATGCTCCACATCAGCGTAAAACGCGACCGAAACTGAATGCAGAAACCGAAAATCCGGGTACTTTCCATAGGAACACCATTGAATAAATTTTACGCTTCTGCCTAATTTTTCTGCTTTACGTCGATGTGGAGCATGGCCCTAACTCTGAAATCTTTCATTTAACGATTTCTTGCCAAAATAAATCCAACTTGCCGATATCTTCTTCGTTTCACGCCAAGCCTTCTTCCAAGCCACTTCAATGTTGAAATACACAGAATGCGTGACGAAATATTTACATGTAGAGACATCACAAACTTTGAGAGAAAAATTGAAGGAATATACGTCTAACTTAGCAAGATGACGATAAATCAATATAGTTTAAAAAAATACGCTTTTAGAGTCAATTTCCACTAAGTTTATGTGCACTTACAATACATCAATATGTACAGGGTGACAAGAAATAACTTGGACACACGTCGTACATTATAACTTTGTTGCTAATGAAAATATTGCGACCAAACTTCAAAATATGTATGAATACATTATTCTGTCTAATATATTTAAACGTTTTCAAATTGGCTACCGTTAGTATTAATAGAGGGCTTTAGACTAGACATGTCACAAAATTTTCGGCTACGGGCCGCAACTCACTCATTGATATTTTATCCCTTTCCTTCCATAAGGATTTTTGTAGCGATACCAAGGTTTTGTGAGGTTTAGTACACACCCTTGTCTCCAAGATAAACCAAACAGAACAATCCATTGGGTTCAAATCTGGGGCATACGGGGGCCATTCCTGAGCTCCAATGAAATTTGTAAAATGTGTCTTGCATCAATCTTGAGTGTCTTTAGCTCTGTATGCAAGTGAAAAATACTGTTGGAAGGATAATCTTTGTTTTCAAAGAACTTCTGCAACCAAGGTAAGACAACGTCTTCCAAAATGGGCTTGCGGTAGGTTTGCTGATTATTTTTTATCCCTTGATCAACAAAAACAAGTGGTGTTTCCCCACTAGCACATATCCCACCCTAAACCATTGCAGATCGGGGTCGTTGATGCCGAAAAATATTTAAGAAGTTCCAGGTACTTCTGCTGACCAAACTCTATCATGGACATTTGAGCTCGTTCAATTGAGAACAGTTTTTCATCTGTGAAGACCAATGTTTTCCAATGATCATCTGCGGCTCGCTTTAACAGTTCTTTCCTTTTCTGAAGTATTGTGCTTTTGTTCTTTGCTGCTAGCTTTTGAGCCTCTTTAATTTTGTAAGGGAGAAGACCAAGCTCAACTGTTACCATCAAACAAGTGGTTTCTGTATTGACTTTCACCCCTCTATCATCCCTTCTCGTTGAAATTCTAGGATTTCTTTAAACTCGCGTTTTGACTACCTTCCGTCGCTAGGTGTGCTTCTTCTTCCTGACTTGTCACCATCATGTTCGAGTTTTTTAAATCTTTTAATGGTATAGGAAACCGTGTGCTTAGTCACTTTCAACCGCTGAACAATTTCACATTTTTCCGTTTCTTGTTCATGTATGTCAAGTATGGCAGATCGTTTGCGAACCATAATGGTTATCCCAACTAACTTACTTTCACCTATTTAGTAGCTTTCTAGGATCGATTTCCTATCACAATATCATAAAAAAATCAGTGGTATTTATAGATATTTAGTTTGAAACTTCGTCCAAGTTATTTCTTGTCACCCTGTAATATAGTTTAGCCTTTAGTATTAATAATAGCATTAAATACATTACTTTTATGTTTGTAAAGAGCGATCTTTTATTCAGAGTTACATATACATAACTACATACAAACAAACCCACGTGTGAAACTAATAAAAGCGTATTAATAACATGAAAGTATAAAACTAATGACTATTCACAAAATTGGCACAAGCAATAATGTATATGTGTCTGTGTTTCCCAGGTCACTTCGGGTGCGTGTACAAGGGCGAACTGCGGCGGCCCGGCAGCGACGAGTCCGTCGAGGTGGCGGTCAAGACCCTCCACAGTGAGTGTTCCTTTCTCTCTATACCCGAGATCATTTATTATCTCCACACCCCCGTCTGCACAGCCTATCGTTTGCAATGTAGTTGCTCATTTTGCGACTGAAAGAGTAGTAAAAGGGCGAAATAATAACATTCCAACCTTAGTCCAGACAAACTAAGGGGAAAATACCCTTCACGTGTCCAACATTGCAACAGAAGGTTTTTGTATCGGCAACTCTTACAGAATAACCTATCCAAAATCCGGTCACGGGAAGTTCAATTTGAAAAGCTAGTATTCTTCTTTAAAACATATTATGCAACACATTTAGCCTTCTCTTCTTTTTCTCTTTAAAAAAAAGGTTAATGTTAATCCCAAAACACGTGTCTGCTGTTCCATGCAAACTTTGAAGTTTTAACATCGGCTTGGTATTAAGGCTGCGACATCGACGTCGATGTTTTGAAAACATCGATGTTTAAGGTTGTTACCATCGATGTTTGAGGGTCGATTTTTTGGAAACATCGATGTTTTTACCATCGATGTTTGAGGGTCGATTTTTTTCCAACATCGATGTTGTTTTCGATGTCGATGTTTTATGTTCCAGCAAAGAAAGCCAAAGAAAAATATACGATGAACATACTTATTAAAATGTTTACATCATGAATCAGAAGTTGCAATATTAACCTCATTGGAGAAACAATTCTATGATTATTATTGATGTTTTGCTCTCGAAGTTTCTGAAGCTGTTTTTTTTTTTTTTTTTTTGGATGTTTGTTATAGTCGTTGTTTCGCGTTAAATGTTTTTTTTCTTTCGATGTATTTTTTACATTTCATCAAAACACAATAAAAATTGTGCGATAAAAAAGATAAATCTTTCTTCAACCACTAGTTGCAATGCCTACCAAATTGAAAAAAAAAGTTTTTTTTTTCATACTAACATACCCTCCCCCCCTAACGATGACTTTATTTCGTCGGCACCATGCTAAAATAACGAATGTGAAAAATTTGTTTTTCAAGTTCGAATATTACAAAAAATTAAGATTAAAATGATACCTTCGAATGGACACTTAAGTTTTACACTTAAAGATATCTATAAAAGTTTAAAAATGGAAAATGACCAAACACGTCAGGTGGAAAAAAGTTATATGCAGTGTTTTGGATCTCCTGAAAAGTGCCAATTTTCACATTCGTAAGTTTAGCATGGTGGCGACGATATAACTAACGAGTCATTCCATAGTGACTAACGTAACATTCAGAGCTGATTTTGTAACTTTTTACTTATAACTTAAGAGATAAAAAATATTTTTTAGTCATACTGGTGGATTTACAATGTACAAATGGTATCTATGTATCATTTCTGCTAAGAATTTAAAACAAAATGACTGACAGTAAATATTTTTTCGACCAGAATAGCAGTGTGACTAATGTAACATTTTTGCAACCCTGAAAATGAATGTTCATGTTGTGAGGCAAAAATTTCTCAAATTCAAGCAAGTGTTAAAAATTAAATGATATGTTTGAAAAATGTTTAAAGTTGGCTTTTAAAAACATAAAACACATTCACTAAATCTTAATTTTTTTAGTCTTAAGTGCCACTTTTACTCAAGATGGAGTGTGACTAACGTAACGTGACTAACGTAACCATCGAATAACAAGCAGTAAACACACTACAAACTATTTATTATGGCTAATCTCAGTGATAATTACAATACTTTTTCAAATTTTTTTAACTCCTTTATGTTGTATGATTTTTATTTATTTATTTTTTTATTATTATTATTTTTTTCATACTTTTTTCACTTCGGTATTTTTTTTTTCTTCGGCTGAGGTTGACATTTCTATGGAATGACCCTAACGATGATTTACTGTAAATGATTTTTAAACATTGTGTTGCATTTGATTTTTTTTTCGGTGATGTTTTACATCAGCAATTTTTTTTTTTACAAAATATGCAAGAAAAAAAGTTATACATTTAATCATCAGTTGCAGTATATATCTCCATGTAAAAAGCTTTCTTAATTGACATCGATATCCTATGGTTGATGTTTTTCCAGGATATACTTTTCTGCACAAAGTTACAGTACTGCCCAGGTATGCGGTGACCTCCGCTCGGATAACGTTTACCTCTTTTCAGGGGGATGGATGGGGGTCAATGGCTATGAATAAATTCAGTTGCGTAAATTCCGTATTTGCTTTGCAAAAGGCTTCCATCTTCAAACCCACGGCACACGGGGTGTTTCAAAAATAGCCGGTATATTTGAAAAATCAATAAAAACTGAAAGGGCAGCGATAAAAATGCACCTTTTGTTGCGGTCTGCTTGAGAAAACAATGAATTTTCGGATAGACAACCTCTCGAAATTAGTTACAATGTTTCTCAACAGGTGCAGAAGAAAACGCAGTCTGTGCGTTCCTCATTCTGTAAACCCAACCCATACAGGAAGCGGAGAGTTCGGCCTCCCTATTCGCTAGGCATGAGCCCCTGTGACTTCTTTCTGTGGGGACACTTGAGAGACCAGGTGACCGCCACAATCGAGAAACAATCGAACAACGGGAGCATCTCTTCTGCATGTGATGCCTGAGACGTTGACGCGCGTTTCTGTTTCTTCGTTCTGAGACTGCGCCATAGTATTGCTGTGCACGGCGGAAAATATCGCAGTTAACTTCTTCGAGACTGCAGCGCCATCTGTTGTGGAGCCAGTGTCGAAAGTTTTTATGCTCGATAATTTACTGTTCTCCCAAACACACTGCAACAACGCTGCCCGGTTCGTTTTCATTGATTTTCCAAGTGCGCCAGTCATTTTCGAAACACCTTGACAGTGTCGGAGATCAACTGACTGTTATGTTCCTGCATATACGTTATTATACAATTGCGTTAATAAGCATGTTTATTAATCCTATAAAGTTGCACGTGCTGATTATCCAGCTCCGCCGATCCGTGTAGTGTTGTATATCGAGATGTTGCCAACCCTCTATTGGAAACTCGCGACTTCGATAACGATCATTACATAAAGAATATATACAGATTTATAACACTTTGCACACATATATAATCCATATGTTACACTGACCGGGGCCTCTCCCGATACAGGCGCCCCGAGCGGGGCCCAGGACGTGGACGCCTTCCTGCAGGAGGGCCTCATGATGAAGGACTTCCAGCACGGCAACGTGCTCACCCTCGTAGGGGTCTGCTTCCTCGAAGGGGACCGCAGGGGCCCCGTCGTCGTCATCCCCTACATGCACAACGGGGACCTGCACTCCTACATCCGGGACGAAAGCAACGTGAGTACCTACCTACCTCTCCTTCATGAAGTGTCTCTTTCGGGAGACCGTGAAATGATTGAAGGGCTCGGGGGATGAAGGGGCTATGTTATATTTTAAAAAAGGAACACACTGGACCATATGGTAAGCAATGGATACAGGTAAGCGAATAAAACTTGGTTCATCGAACAGTAGATGTCATTGGACCCATTTCATACGCACACTATAACGATAACGACAGAACCAGAAAACAAAAGCTGCAACAATAAAACTTTGAACTTTGACTCGCAATCTCTGTTTTGTCGCTTAACCTCTTCCTCTCCCAAGCCCTTCAATTTATCTCTAGTGTATCCCCCGGCCCTCTGAGGCATGAAAACGCTGACTGCCTCGCTAAAGTGATTCTACAAACTGCTAATGGGCTGAAGTACTTTTTCATAACGCGAAACTGGCTGTAAGATCGGTTTTTAAGAATGGCTTGGAAAAAGAACTGCGCGTTAGAAGCTTACAGAAGTTGTGGCGGAAAGATATATTCAACACGTCTCCGATTGGCCCAGAATGAAAGCAGTAGCCGAATACCGCCTGTCTTCCGAACATGATTGCCTTGCTAATCATTTACATCATATCAATGTCTTCAATGTGACCCAAACTTACGCGCTTTGTAATTTACAACAACCTATGGCCTGTACCCACCTTAACCCATTTATGCCCAGTAGCCTAAAAACGGGACGCTTGTTAGTTACTGGATACAAAAACCTGTAATGGGTATATCATTTCACTCTACAGCTGTTTTTCACAAGTTAAATAGTCTTCTTCTTGAGAAAACCAGTTAGAGCCACGATTTGGACATCAGAGTTTATTTGTTGACAGCTATTTTCAGACAAATCAGTCAAGCAACGATCCCGCATGGGTAGCCACAGAAAGTAAGGTTTTTTTTGCGAACTTATTTTTCAAAAAATTAAACTGTTTTAAAATGACTTGCTTAAAATTGATCAATAATGCCTTTTGTAGTGTTACTTTGCAAAAGAAAAGTCAAGTAAAGTCGTATTTTGCTCACATTTCTGCAAAATATACCCTAAAAATTTCGTTAAATAACTTAATAAATAAGGCAACGGCGAACTATTTTAAGCCTAAAATGTATGTAAACCATTCCAAGTAAGAGTTTTAAGCAGACAAGAATTGAAAAAAAAATTGTTAGAAAAAACTTGACCTGGCTCCGAGAGTTTGCGGGCCGTTATTGGAAGGCTAGAAACCGAATGGGTCCATTCTGTCATTTTATTTTATTTATTGTTTTTCGTGTTATTTATTTGTTCATTAGTCCTTTTGTTTACTGCTAGAATTGTCTTTTGTATCTGCCATCGGAAAAAACCCTATACCTCTGGAAGTAATTTTGTTCATCTGCAAAAGATGGATAAAGTTAAACGGAGAAGGTTTGCCACTTTTTTACTGTGAAAAAAGTAAATCTGAAGCTAAAAAGATTTATGCAATCTTGATATTGCAGGGCGAATTCATTATTGATATGTTAAGATATATGTAATGTTGTATACGGCTTGTTAAAACCAGGCTTGGAGTAATCGCCGATTACGTAATCGTAATCGGCGTAATCGATTACGTTTTTTTGTAATCGCAATCATGATCATAATTTGGAAATGGATCACTCGTAATCGTGTAATCGTAATTTTAATCAAGTATTTGTTGTGTAATCGTAATTGTAATCTACATTTAAATAATCGTAATTTGGCCTTGTAATCGTGTAATCCCGACTTTTTCTGAAAGTGAAAGCTTCTTAGTTGCGTTTCTATAATGGTTTGAAAAAGATAAGAGCTATTTCGTGCTCCTTGAAGGTCACCAAGTTGAGCCCTAGGCCCTAACGTAAGCGCTTTGTAGCCCATGGTGCCTATGACAGGCAGAGCCCAGAGGACCGTCTTCCATCTCAGAGTCGGTGGACTGCTTCTGCTGATTTAGGATAGGTCATCAATTTTCCCTTTCATCAATTGACAATGAAAAGGACAAACCCCAACCCTTGTTGCCGGCGGCCGGCGTACAAAGAAAACAGTGGTATCGAAATACTAACAACCCAATCGTGCAGTTGTATGCCTTTTTTGGTGTTTTTCTCCCACTTTGACTTTCATTGTATATTTTCTTTTTCAAAAGAAGAGCGAATTTGCAATCTTGTTTCAGTGATCATTCAAGAACAAGAAGTAATCATTGCGATGACAACACCCTGGTGACTTTTTTTTTTCGAAATATTTTCACATATAATTTAATCTTAAGTTTATGCTTTATATTTTAATACTCATATTATAAAAAATCATTAAGTATATAAAAGAAGGAAAAGTTGTGTATTTAAAGATTTTTAAAACATGTAATATGTGCTTGATTTAACGTCTGATTTATTTTTAAGTGTTAATTACCTTTTTGCATTTAGAATAATTTCAATATACTTTTATTTAAAGTTATTGTTTTATTTTCACGTTTTTAGTGGCAATAATATAGCATTTCAGTGTACCTCAAAACTGTGACATATAAAATGGTCATCCGCGCAGAAAATAAATAAACAACTAAATAAATAAGATAAATAAATAAATAAACTTATTAGATGGAATCATTAGTTGCGATCATCTCTATGATATTAGTAAATCAAAAATCATAATTTCTCAACTATGACATTGTTGCTGCGAAGGAGCATTCAAGGTTCGTATTCTTCCTAAAATTCCATTAAAAATTTGCATCCCCTAAAATTCCTAAAATTTTGCCGGTGTTCTTAAAAATGTTGGAAAACTTCACAGGGGTCTGTTTGGGAGAATTTAATAGACATTTTACAAAGTATTTCATTGCAAAAACACGTTTTTTTTTTGGCTGTGGAATTTTATAAAATATTTTGTTATAAAAACTGACACAGTTTTCATTTTAGAACGGACCTTTTACAAAATTCTTCTGTGAAAACGAACTACTTAATCTTTAAAACATATGCAGTCAACGCTCGATATAACGACTGTCTCCGTCAAGCAGAAAAATGTCTTTATAATGAGTAGTCGCAACGAGTAGTAAAAGCTAGAACTTTTGAAAAATACATATATATGCATCATGCATGTTCAGAAGTTTCATTAAAATTGGATATTTTTTAAATATTTGAAAAAAGTACTAAAATTATTTTTCTTTCATTAGAATTGAAGAATATATTAGTGCTAAACACTATAACAAAATATTAAACAGATTTTCAATTAGAAAATGTAGGGGAAAAATTATTGCATACTTATAAATCATTTATTCCACTAACAAAAAAATTGGAAATAACTGTTTGCTTTTTTGCAAAACGTAATTTCCCATTTCGGTTATAGATGGTACATAGTGTCCAGTACTTTGTTTGCCTTACGGAAAAAAAAACATTTTAAATTCTTAATAGAAATAGAAAGATTTTCTATGCTATGAGCTATCATTACATCCTTCTTCATCCGAAGATGTACAGGATACATTAATTTCTTCTCTCCCACTGTAGAAATATTATTCGCTGAATTTGGTCGCTATATTAGATTAAACGATACAGAAAGGTCGTTATAACCAAAGCAAATCAACATAGAGTATATAGAGATAAAGTTGGGGTATTTCTTAGTTGTCGTTATAATGGGATGGTCATTATAATGTGTAGTCCTTATAACGAGCGTCGACTGTATTATATAATATTGATTACCAGTAGACAGATTATAAATTGCAAATTCATATTTTTCATGGTAAATTTTTGCCGAAATAAATAAACAGTTCATTTAACAGAATATTATAAAAATATTACTTGCTGTGCAATTTTGAATGATGTTTTAAAGAAGGTTTAAATTTCACATACTTCACTTTCCTTTCACTTAAATGATAAAGTAAACACTAGCCCGCTAAAACTTGACCCTCTTACAAAATTTCTGAATCCGCCTGTACCCACACACACACACACTCACTCAATTATCGAAAACTAGCCTTGTAATTGTGTAATTTGACTTTTTTTTTCAAACTATTTTCACGTATAATTTAATCATAGTTTATGATTTATATTTTAATGCTCATATTATTTTTATCAATGAGTATATGAAAGAAGAAAACATTGTGTATTAATAGATTTTTAAAACATTTTTTATGTTTAAAAAATATTAAATTTTACACGAGAATTTTATTTTTAAGAATTTTATAATTCCAATATTGATTACATGCAGACAATTTATAAATTTCCAACTTGTGTTTTCCGTGATAATAATTTTTTACCAAAATAAATAAATGGTTAATTTAACAGAATATAATAAAATCTGTTGCTGTGTAATCCTTGCTGTGTAATATTGTATGATGTTTTAAAGAAGATTTAAATTTTATATGCTTCTTTTTCCTTCCCCTTAACTAATAAGGTGCACCAAAACTTGACCCCCTAACAAAAATTTCTGGATCCTCCTTTGTATATACAGGGTGTCCACTCCTATCGTGGACCAATAGCTAATTTCTAAACCGTTAGAGATAAGCATATAGTTCATTTGGGAAAAAATCTCCAAATTACGAAAGGAATTTTGGGTCTATTCAATGTTTTTCAAAAAATCAAATTTTGAAAGAGTTACGAAATTTAAATTTTTATACAGCCCCCCAGTCCTATCAATCATATTTAGTAAAACATTCTTGACACTGTAACGTTTAAAACTAAAAAAAAATCACTGTTCTACCACAAAAATTGACCGAGTTATGACGTTTTGAAAAATCAAGATTTTGCATTATTTCATGACGTCATCGAGAGATCGCTGAAGGGACCGTATGCAAAATCATTCAAAATCTTGATTTTTCAAAACGTCATAACTCGGTCAATTTTTGTCGTAGAAGAGTGATTTTTTTTTAGTTTTAAACGTTACAGTGTCAAGAATGTTTTATTAAATATGATTGATAGGACTGGGGGGCTGTATAAAAAATTAAATTTCGTAACTCTTTCAAAATTTGATTTTTTGAAAAACATTGAATAGACCCAAAATTCCTTTCGTAATTTGGAGATTTTTTCCTAAATGAACTATATGCTTATCTCTAACGGTTTAGAAATTAGCTATTGGTCCACGATAGGAGTGGACACCCTGTATATATAATATACATTCCTCTCAAAGCTGTAATCATGTAATCGAAATCGTAATCAACTTATAATAATCGTAATCGATTACATTTTTTTCATAATCTAATCGTTGCTGTAATCGTAATCGTAATTGTAATCTCTAATTTTTCATGCTCGTAATCATAATCGTAATCGATTACATTTTCTCGTAATTGACTCCAAGCCTGGTTAAAACAATATTGATTTTTAAATCTTTATGCAGTACAAAATACGTAATATCGACTCCGTCAGTGTAATGTCAAGATCTGCCAGTATTGATGTAAGAAGTTTTGCTCGTAGGGCAAAAAAAACTTTCCAAGTTAAAGGCTTTGACTTGAAAAAAACCTTGCGATTTTTTTAAAGTGACCTTGGGCCTGGGCATTACTTTTTTTTTCTTGCCAAAACCTTCACTTTGGGAAGTGTTCCGAAAATTTTAAAAAGTGCACTTGACGTGTTTCTGAAATAAACGATTTATTTATTCTACAACGGCCATTATTTGGGTATATGTAACGAAATAATGGATTGCAAATGGACTGATGACTTGCAATACACCGCCAACTCGGTTATTTCCATCCATGGACTGCAGTTTCGTGCTTATTGGCACTCATCAGCATGGAATATGAAAGTACCCGAGTTGGAGGCAAAAATCCTCACTGCTGCACTGGTTACTTACTGCTTTATACCCGAGCTCTGCCTTAAAATTTACAAGTTTTACCGTACCAAGTGCGGTCGCTCGCTGGTATTCCAATTTCACATTAGCTACTTTTTTTTTTTTTCTTGCCTCTCTTTGCTCTTTAAGAGGATTTTTGCCCCCAACTCGGTTACTTTCCTATTCCATGCTGATGAGTGCATAATAAGCACGAAACTGCAGTCATGGACTGTGCATGTTCCTGCCTCCGCCCTTGCTTTGGGGCGTGTACTCACTGCTTCATGACTGTTAAAACTGTGTGATTCTCCCCCAGACCCCCACCGTGAAGGAGCTCCTCGGGTTCGGCGTGCAGATCGCGGCCGGGATGAGCTACCTGGCCGAGCTGAAGTTCGTGCACCGGGACCTCGCCGCCAGGAACTGCATGTGAGTCTTTCGTTTCTGCTTTAGCCCGACCGTGGCTGGCTATGTGTGTGTGTATAGTAGCGATGTGACACCGTAGCTCCTAGACTATTCGAGGTGTCGATCGATTCGTTATTATGACGCGGGAAAGATAGGCTGGTTCATTATTTAGTTAACTATTAATGAGTAGTTTTTTCTCATTTCAAGTAGCATTTTTGCTCTAAAATGAGGGCGGAAAAAGGGTTCGCACAAATGAGTGCTATGTTTTGATAGAACGCTAAGATTTTTCTGCATCTGACAAAATGCGTTCGAATGTTCTAAAGTTGTTAGAATGTGAGCTATAGTTGCTTTTAACTTATTTCATGCTAAAATCAATTATTTCATGCTTTCAACTGGAAATTCATTGTCGATCACGACCAATGGTGAACCAAAATGCATTTATGACTATGCATATCCAATTTTAAAGCAACATAAAAATAATTTTCACTCGCCTGGGAAGTAAGAATTAATTTATGCCTTTATTTTATTTATTTTTTTTTTTTTGTCATATCACTGGTTAAAACAAAAAATATTATAACAAATAAAAGTTTAAAAAACGAATCTGATCACAGAAAAAAACACCGAAAAGTAAGAAATAAAAAAAGTTAACAGGACTACATAGAAAAGCACTGAAAGGCAAGAAACGAGGAAGGTGTAATTTGATATCATCGTATAAATTTGATAGGTTAGCTATTCTTATTTATTTAGTTCTATTGGAACCCTCTGTCAGTCCTACATTAATAACATCATAATTCAATTCAAATGCTGTAGTCGTGCGTTGTCAACTATAGAAAAACACCTTGACAAGATAACATTATTACCTCATTTATTACTCTTGTATTAACTACACTGAAGTGACAAAAGTCATGGGATAGCAATATGCAAATTTTCAGATGGCAGTAGCATCGCATAGAACAGGTATAAATGCGCAGTGCTTTTACAGAGCTTTCATTTCTGTTCAAGTTATTCATGTGAAGAGGTTTTAACGTGATGATGACCGCACGACGTGAATTAACAGACTTTGAACGCGGAATGTTAGTTGGAGCTAGACGCATGGGTCATGCCATTTCGGAAATCGTTAGAGAATTCAACATTCCCAGATCCACTGTGTCAAGAGTGTGCCGAGAGTATGAAATTTCAGGCATAACATCCCACCATGGACAGCGCAGTGGTCGACCGCCTGCACTTAAAGATCGAGACCGGCGACGTCTGCAAAGAGTCGTAAATTCTAACAGACAAGCAACACTGCGTCAAATCACCGTAGAAATCAATGTGGGACGTACAATGGACGTGTCTGCTAGAACTGTGCGGAGAAATTTGGATTTCTTGGGCTATTCCAGCAGAAGACCGACTCGAGTGCCTTTACTGACAGAACGACATCGCTTGCAGCGACTCTCGTGGGCACGTGAGCATATCGGTTGGTCCCTAGATGAATGGAAAACCGTGGCCTGGTCCGATGAGTCACGATTTCAGCTGGTAAGAGCCGATGGTAGGGTTCGAGTGTGGCGCAGACCCCACGAAGCCATGGACCCAAACTGTCAGCAAGGCACTGTTCAAGCTGGTGGTGGCTCCGTAATGGTGTGGGCTGTTTTTTCATGGCATGGACTTGGTCCTCTAGTGCGACTGGACCGAACATTGACTGGAAATGCTTATGTGCAGCTACTTGGAGATCACTTGCAGCCATTCATGGACTTCATGTACCCAAACAACGATGGGATTTTTATGGATGACAATGCGCCATGTCACCGGGCCACAACTGTTCGCAATTGGTTTGAAGAAAATTCTGGACAATTCCAACGAATGATTTGGACCACCTAGATCGCCCGACATGAATCCCATTGAGCATTTATGGGACACCATCGAGAGGTCTGTTCGTGCCCAAAATCCTGCCCCATCAACGCTTTCACAATTATGGACGTCTATCGAGACAGCATGGCTCAATATTCCTGCAGAAGACTTCCAACGACTTGTTGAGTCCATGCCACGTCGAGTTGTTGCACTTCGCCGGGCAAAAGGAGGGCCGACACGATATTAAGAGGTATCCCATGACTTTTGTCACTTCAGTGTAATATGCTTGATTTCTATAGTTGACAACGCACGACCACAACATTTGAATTCAATGATAATATTGTTACAAATCTTGTAAATAGTTGTTGTTTTTCCTGCCTTGCATCATTTTCATTAGTTTTGGTTTTATCTG